>LGUB01000091.1:0-10331 GCA_001432165.1 Pseudoloma neurophilia
GTATGAAAAATATATGTATCGAATGAACAGAAATTTGTCCATCTATGAGTAAAAATAGTGATGTTATTTCTAAAAAATGGAGATTTTGATTATAACAAAAAAATAAGCGTCAGTGTCATGTTTTACGGTTGAATAAAGAAGAAAAGATTTTAACCATACTTTTGGTACTTTATTTATCTTGTTTTTATAGATGTTTTAAAAAGGAGACATCTTGATTGGTACAAGTGGACCAATGAAATTATTTGAAGTTATTTCAATCGTGGCATGAGAGTCAGAAAATGGGCATGCTTTTCATGATGAAAATTTTACTATAATCAACATTATCTAAAACAATTCAGTGTTATTTTACAACAATCAAACTAAATAATTAAATAAATAGCATTAAATACGATAAAACCAGTGTGATCCCATCAATCAAGCTTGTCTTTAATCCTTTTTCATGTTGTTCACATTCTATATTCTGTGTGAATGTCATTGAACAACAACATAGATTTCTAAATTTCGATACAAAAAATACTTTGAATTTATCGAAACTAGAGTTCTTTATATGGAAAATTAAAATATAGATTTTTTAAAGTATTTTTAACCCATGAGACATTTGAAGAATGTTTCTCATTGTTTTTTTATTATTTTTATTAGTTATAAGAACACAAAATGGAGAAATACGGACTGAAGATTTTATGAATTTTTCAAATCCTATCGATTCACGAGAGAACACGGAATCTAATGATCGAAATTTTTCTATTGAGCAATATCTTTATTTCAACGAAGAGAGTATGCTTGAATCTGATAATCACTCAGGCATAGAAACACAACAACAAAATAATATTTCTTCTGATTTATTTTCTGAGATTTTCGGCGATTCTTCTTTTATGAATGATGAAAATACACCATCACAAAGCTTATTTGATCCTACAAGTGGTCAGCAACTGTTTTGTGATAAAATTAAATCTTTTTTTGACAGTATTTCTTACAAGGTTCCAACCCCCACTGTTGGTGAACCCGTATCATTCATAGAACCTGGATGTCAATGTGAGGGTCTTTGCCTGTGTATCACAACCCCAAAACCTGAAAAAAAACCTCTTGATATTGAATCATCATCTTTAACAGAACAAAATATGCTATGTTCAAAAATTTTATTTTTAAATGAGCAAAATCAGTCAAATAGTAATACAATTAAAACTACTTTACACTCCAAACAGTGTCAAATTAACTGTGAAGTAGAAACAAATTTGAATTTAACCGAGCAGAGCGCAGAACAACAAAGACATACAGGTATAATCATAAATGTTTTATCACCTGAACAAAGTAATAATATTTCAAACCCTTCACATACAAGACAGATTATTAATTTTCCCGAGCAAAAAGAACAATTATATCACGATTCCGAGAATGACATGAACTTCAACTCATATGTTAACAATTTTAGAGCAACATGCAAAGAAATTCAGACCACATTTCAGCCATCAACATCCCAAGAAGTTGTAATACCAAGAGAAAAAGCGGTAAAAAAAAGAAAAAAATCTGAAGAATCTAACGAAATAGCAAAGAGACAAATTATAAATGTTGATAGTGCGGTAAAGTATTATTTTCATAATTTTATTTCTGAAAGAATACACGCATATTCAACTGTTTCAGAAAACATAATTACAGTAAATCAAGCAAAGATTCTATATGATCCTGAAAGTCAAGACTCTAAACGAGAACTAGATGTTCATTTGAAAATATGTGATTATTCCGCTAAACCGCTACTCAAACGAACAATGATACAAATTTGTTTTGAGCATTCGTTTATGAAATATTTCAACCATGTTCCAATTAATCCTCAGGATAGTATACCAAAAATTGTAAAAAATAATAACATTCTTTATCTTTTTGGAACCTTTTTAACTTCTCAATCAAGAGGTGGCTCTACTTTTACAGTTAGAGTACCAAATTTATTCGAAGGTAAGGTCCAATTTGAAAACAGAATAGGCCCTCTGCCGAGCGCATTTGTTCCGACAACGATCGCTGACGGATATAAATTGACTCTGACAATGGCACGAATCAGAATGGATAATCTGCTGCCATCAGCATCATTTGAAACAGACGGTGGAACAACGTATTTTCCTCGTGAATTTTACGCCTACCATTTTCAACAAGTCATCAAATTTAAACTACAGCGACAAATGAACAAAAATATGTTCTATTATTTCGAATATGTGCCTGAAAAAGAAGTACCTGATATCAATAAAAAAAATTAAGATGATTTATTCTAAAAATAATTTTTTGTTTATTTTTTATGTTAAAATGGTGATACTTGTCTCTCACTATAGAAAACTTGGCTTCAGTCTTCAAATAATCAAATTCAAGCATTTTAACTTTTTATCGGTTGAGAACATGTGAAAAATCATCATCCTATAGAACAATTGAAAAGTGAATTGCCTATCACATTTTCATCATTTTTTAAAACTTGATGATTCAAAGTTGAATCTGAAAAAATAACAGGATGGTTTTGAAAGTCTCAAATTTTCAGTTACTCTATGAATACTATCACAAGAGGATCATTTATTTGAATGATTTGACATAGTAAAGTGTAAACCGGGCCTGAAGTTGTCTTTTTACCACTTGTATTTTATTGATTTTACATTTTTTAATTTCAAATTCGGCGCTCTCACTTTATTTAGTGAAAACTTCCATTTTAAAGTTTAATAGTTTGAAAAACACAAAAATACACATGAGATGAAATGAAATTGAGCATCTTTTTATTTTTAATTATACATTTTACGGTCAGATAATAAATCATCTAATATGATAAAAATAAAACATTTTTTTCACATATGTGCTTTTATTAAACAAATTTTTTGAATAATAACTCACAGAAATGAAATACTCCTTGAGTGCTCAATCATTTTATCCCAGAAGCCAATAGGCCGGTGGTGATCACAAAACAAACTGTTTCAGAAAAATATTTTTAACTAAAAATATTACAAATAATACTTATAAATGGTCATACTTGTTGAATTGTTGAGAGAAATAGAAAATACAGTAACTGAATCGTTCGATATGCTCAAAACCAAAAATATTTCAAAATTGAACGATTTTTTAAATCAAATATTTGTAGTTATTGGCAAATGTCCGAATAAAAAAGAACTCGGTGCGATAACAAAAACTCTGATTGAACTTTTTCAGAAAGCGCAAAAAGTTTATTTCATGTCAATTGACTCAACGGATGAAAATACTGAAGAAATTCAAATAGAAATCTCTGAAAATGAGAAGAAATTCAATCATAAACAAATAGAAAATCTTTTACGAATTTGCAATCGAATTATGGAAATATTTCTTGGAATTATAAAATTTTCAGAACGTTTTGAGTCTTGTTTGACAGCAAAGGGAATGTCTATCAACAAAGAGCAGGTATTTTTCCTAAACGTATATCACAATATCAAAAAGGAAACTGCTCTTGAGATATGTAATTCCAGTCTAAATTTTTTTGAACGTCAACGTAAATTGGTTTTATTCATTCAAAATTTTGATGAAAAAATCAAGAAAAGTGTATGTCAAGATTCATTGATCTTCTCATTTTTACTTGTAACATCAATTTCTTCAAATGTGAACCATACTCATTCAATAGGTGTCGAGGAGGTGTTTTTCTTCTTTATAAACTATATCATGAATAGAAATTCTGAACTAGATGAATTTTTCATCAAACATTTTAGCAAACAATATTACAATCTAAATTCTAAAGAAAGAAGTGGAGCCAATAATTCCGTTGTAGACTCTTTAAGTGTTCGTGGATGTGAAGTTTTACAAATCGGGAACTTAGATTTTAGATCATTTTTTAAAAATCAGCTCATTCGACAAAATAAGGTTGATCTGCTAAGAGAAATCATTTTAGAACAAAATTCACATTCTTTTATCGAAGAAATTGGCCAATTTCTCATTTACAAAATTTTTTATCACCATGAAATAGCACAGACATTCATTGATACATTTAAAAATGAAAATTTTTCGTCAACAACCTCAATTTTAACACAAATGTTTACATTTGATCATGGGTCGACTGAATCATTGCTTAAAGAACTAATTATTGTTAAAAATGCTATAATGTATCGTGATATGTTCTTTGAAAAGTGTAAACGGCTGGATTCAGCTTATATTGATTGTTTGTCGGTACTGAGTTTTCAGGTAGCATTTTTGTCATTCGAGATGGTGGGTAAAATCCTCAAATCTCACTATCTGGTCTTTCTAGTACAAGACATGGATCTCTTTCATAAATTCTTAGAAAAATTTAGTGAATACCACTTTCATATGTCTCTCAATGACCAAAAATTTGATGAAGACAAGTTTTACATACATTTGATCGATAAAATGTTGATACAAAAGCACAATTCACAATTGAACGTTGCAAACATTTTGCCAAAAAAAATGACTGAACAGTGGAAGACTGATTCAGTTGAAAGTTTTTCAAGTAACTTGTCAGCAATTGCCAAACATTCACCACTTGAATCGACCCTCGAATCGATGCAAAAGTCAATAATGTTTTTAGATTTCTTTCCAACAGCTATTGAATATATCTTACCATTCCTTAAGATTCTACTGGCAAGATTTTGCTCAAAATCTGAGAGAAAAGACAAAAATGCCTTCAACGATTCGGCATCAGAGGATTTGTTTTTACAAAATTCTTTGATGATTAACACAAACACGGCATCTGAAATATTTGCAATCAAAAATACTGAAGTGATTACTAGAATTTTGAATTTAACAAGACCATATGTTTTGAATTGGAACCTACAAAATTTGTTAAGAAAGTTAAACCCAATCTTACTCATGAAAAACCATATTTTTCTCGAACCTCTCAAATTAGATTCACTCCTCTTCAACGCTCTCAATGAGGTGCTATACCATATTACAGAAAATAACAAAATCGATCAAATGACAGAAATGAAAACACAGAATCAAGAGTATGTTCACGTTTTGATTTATGAGCTGAACAACATTTTCAAATCAGACGATGTATTTCGCACTTTTATCTTAACAAAACACTTTGATTTCTCAAGACTTTTACAAATAGCAGATTTTAACGATATCATTGATATAAACCCGAATTTTCATTGTGAATTTATTCACGAACAAAATAATTTTTACAATCAAGCACCGCCTGATGGCACATTTCCATCATTTTCACAAACAACAAATAGAACCGTTTTGCAAAATAAACCACTTGACAACAATTTAAAAATCAACAACACTGTCGACCTACAGAAAACATTTGTTGAAAGTCTTAGCAATTTATCCGAAAACAGCGTCGGATCGTCATTTGAGGAAATGAATAGCAAACATAGACAGATTCAAACCTATGGTTTTCTGAATCAAAACAACCATATGACTTTATCTGAAATAGACGAATCATTTTCTGTGGTTTCGCTTATAAGCCGACAAAATGACAATAAATCAACAAAATCTTATACAAACCAGCACCTTTTTATCGATTTGATGACAGATCTGATGAAATTAGATTTTCTTAAGAGAAACGAAAATTTCAAATTGCAACATGAGCTTGTTGATTTTTGCAGGTCAAGATTGCTGTTGAATTATAGTTTCAAACCTGGATTGGCATTCTACTCATCAAGAATCACATTTGAAACCAAGAAAAGGAATTTTTGTCTATTTTGCAATTTTTTCCAATATCAATCAGATGGCACACAATATATCATCAAGTTTCATCTTGAATTAGGATTCCTTGGTATTAGAATATTGAATAAAACATTACAACTGATAAATCATATCGAAAGCAATGAGAAAATAATTTACCAAGAAACACTCTCCAATAATAGAATCAATACAGCATTTGAATTACATTCTAAAATATTATCGTGCGATCTCAATGATGAGCGTCTTAGAATAAGCACGAATAAAATCAAACAGATTGAAATTGGTGACGGTTTTAGAGGAATAGTAGACAAAATACTTTTCTTTGAAGATGAGAAATTTGATCATAAATATAGGAAAATTTTACAACCAGAAGAATTTTATGATAGTTGCATACAGGCATTAGAGAAGAGATGTTCATTCTACAACAATTTTGGGTTCATTATGTTTAAAGATACGCCATTTTATTTTTCATCAAAAAGACGCAATATAGAAATTCAAAATGTTTTTCCGATCGAACAATTTGATTTTGAACGAGCAAAAATAGAATCATAAAAAGAAAATCATTTTAATATGCAAAATGGGGTGAAAACAAAAAAAAAGATTTATAGAGATGTTTAAATTAAAGTTTAATTAATTTTTAATTATTTTTTTGACTTCTAATGCATTGGCAGGTAAATTTTTAAAATAGACCACCTTGAAAAGAATATTTTTAATAAATGGGTTCTTATCATTAAAGCATGTCAAGTCACTCTTATAATGACATTTAAAATCAATCAATAAAATAAATGTACTCCTTTGATTGATTATCTGGCAACAAATTTGACATTTTGATCACCAATAAAACCAAAATATTCTGATACAATCTGTAAATGATATTAGAAGGCGGTTTTTATCGATTTAAAAAATTGCATAAAATATTCATCCTTCAAAAACACCTCAAAAATGAGCATTTTAGATCAAACAGAAAAAGTTAATCTCATTTTAATAGAAAATGATATAAAAATATATGAAATATTAAAAAATATCATTTTATGTTTAAAAACAGAGAAACACCATTATCAGAAGTTTTATAATGGTCACCATGAACAAATTATAGTCAATTATTTTGAATATCGACTTTTTAATAAGGAAACTGTGATAAAATTAGAGGTACAAGATAAAATTTCTGAGGTTTTACTTATTGAAAGCAGATTTTCTAATGAAACAGCTGCCAAATCTGACAATCAGCATATTCAAAGTAACTTTTCAAGCATTTTAAATGAAAATCAAGATTTTTTTATAAATTTAAACAAAATATCACAAATAAACCAGATTACAGGCAAAAACAAGAACAAAAATCATATACAAAGTAATAAATCACCATCTAGAGGGAGAAATTGGAAAATTACAGACGATCATTTCCCATTTCTGAGTAAGAAATTATTTGAGCAACTTATACACATTTTGAAAACGATGTTATTGCCAAGTCAAATTATTTCAAAATATCAAGATTTTATTATGAATGTTTTAGAATACGCATCCACTTATGAGTCAAAAAATAACATTTTAGAATTGCTTAATGTTAGATGTGACGACTTAAACCTTAATTTTGATGTTTTTCAAAATATTTTCAAAGTTTACTCTGAGCAAAATAAAAATGATCAGACAAAATCAGAGACAACATTACAAACATGCTTACAAATTATGAGTAAAATTGTAAAAAATGACTCAGATTTTGATTTTCAGTTCTATATGCAATATTTTATGATTTTTTCTAAAAATACTCTACAAGAATTGTTCTGGTTATATAGCAGATGGTTTTTTTCTTTAACAGAGGAAATTGAGAACATTCAGATAATTTTAAATGACGATGTAAATTTTGAGAAATTTTTACGGTTAAAAAACGGATTAATGAAGCGACATGGTAATCAAATTGACAAACATTTGGAAAATATACTCGTATTGTGTCAAGAAACTGCATCCATACACGATAAAAGGTTATTACAATCATGTAAATTGTTGCACTTGTTCTTTCCAGAAACATCTGCACGAATTCCTATACAGACTATGATCAAAATAATTTCTGTAAACCAGTCATTTGAAGCAAAGATGGTTTTATTTCTGTCAATCTCAAATTGTGATGATAAAAAATTGAATTTTGTCCAAGAATTTTCACAAGATATCATTCGCAGTATTTCAGAAAAAATGAGATTTGCTCGATATGATTATGAGCTTATTTTATTTTTAAAGTTATTCGATTTAATGATGCCTGAAATCCTATTCAAATACGATTTATGGAACCGTATTCCTTTGCTTGAAATATTATCTTTGATTCTTGAACAAGAACAACCTGCTGAAATGATTCGAATTTCTATAAAATTGATTTGCAAGCTTTTAATTGTTGATGAATATGCACGAGATGTGTTCTTTAAGAAAAAAATGATGATGAAGCTTTTTCACATATCGAATACCTTCAAAAAAGAATATTTGCTTCTGTTGTTGAATTTTTCATTTAGATCGACATTTGATGAAAAGTTGAAAGTTGTGACTCATTTAAAACCGTTTTTTGACAAAATAATCAACTCAGATAATGATATAATTATAATTCTAGGAATTTTACAGAATATACTTGGATGTGAACCTGAAGAATCTGTTCAAATTTTGCAAGAAATGTTTACAGTGCAGTTTTTTACTGAATTTATATCAAAAACAATCGATAGGGCAGTTAAAACAAAAAACAAGGCTTTATTTTTGCCTTCAATTCATATTTTAACTGCTGTTGTAAAAAATTTAGAATTTGATTTGTCAAATATTTGTAATTTTAAAGTACTTGATAATGTATTTCATGATCTTGATTCTAGAATATCTATGATTAATCTTTTTATAAACCTGACAGTGAATAAGACAGTAAATGACATTCTATTTGTAAACAACAGTGGTTTGTTCTTAGACATTATAAATTTGTGCTGTAAATATAGACAGGATCAAAGCATTCCAGCATATATGGTGAATGACTTAACAGAAAACCTGAAATCAATCCAGAAATTGAAAAGATTATAAATGACGAAAGATACAAGTTAGGGTTAAAAACCAATGTATCAATGTTAAAAGCATTTTAAAAACCAATGTATCAATGTTAAAAGCATTTTAAACCCAAATATACCAATGTTAAAAACCAATGTACCAATATATCATTGTACCAATGTTAAAAACCAATGTACCAATATACCAATGTACCAATATATCAATGTACCAATGTACCAATGTACCAATGTTAAAAGTTGAATAAAATCTGTTTCAATTGAAATTTTTTATGTTTTTAGTCTCAAAATTTTGAAGAGGCCCTTCACCGTGTTTCCGCTCATGTTCAAACAATTGGACCTCCTAAAGAAAGAGGCTTATCTTGAAAGAATCTTGTCTGAGCCTAAAATTGATCTTAAGAAGGTCAGACAATACGCTTGGTGTGGTTTGCCAAACATGTACAGGAACAAAGTTTATAGAACACTTTTGAATGTCTGTGGATTGGTAAATGTTGAACACCAGGCTCAAATTATAGAACTTAACAAGGAATACTTCAAAAAACTGGAGAAATTGGACAATACACAATTTTCTCATATTAAAACCGATTTATATTTTTCAATTAAAGAATATCAGGTTGATTTAGAACCAAAAATCTCTAAACAAATCAATATAGATGTTGATAGAATACCATCTGAATATTTAAAGTATAAAAATCAGTCACTGATTTTCATTTATAAAAATATTCTTAGGATTGTAGCAATAGAAAATCCTGATATTGGTTATGTTCAAGGTATGGCAGATTTACTCATTCCATTCATCGATATTTATAAAAATGAGTATTTTGGTGAATCAACCATTTATTTTTGTTTTTCAAAAATATTGAACAAATTTCATGATTTTTTTATTGAAGGACAGCCTGGAATATTAGAAAGTATAATGAAAATAGAAAAAGTATTAAAAGTTATCGATCCAGCACTTTTCAAGTATTTTCAGACAAACGGAATAGAAATTCACATGTTTGCCTTTAGATGGCTCAATTGTCTATTTGTAAGAGAATTTAAATTGCAATATTATAGAATTATTCTTGATTCGATGTTATCTACAACAGATTATAAGTTATTTTTAATTTATTTTTCAATATCGATATTGCAAAAGATCAGAGGTAATTTACTAAAAAAGAATTTTGATGAAGCACTGTTATTTTTACAGAAACTGAATCAAATGGACTGGACATACAACGATTTAAAAATTATGTTCGCAAATGCTTATGTGAATGTCAATATATTTGAGAACAAATTTTACATCGATTTCTAAAAACATTCCTTTTGAAAGAATTTTGAATTTTTTGAATGAGATAAAAAATAAATCAAAATTCAGGTTTAGATTTTTCAAGAATTTTGAATTTTTTGAATGAGATAAAAAATAAATCAAAATTCAGGTTTAGATTTTTCAAGAATTTTTATTTTGAATGAAATAAAAAATAAATCAAAATTCAGGTTTATATTTTTCAAGAATTTTGAATGTTTTGAATGAAATAAAAAATAAATCAAAATTCAGGTTTAGATTTTTCAAGAATTTTGAATGTTTTGAATGAAATAAAAAATAAATCAAAATTCAGGTTTAGATTTTTCAAGAATTTTTTTTTTGAATGAAATAAAAAATAAATCAAAATTCAGGTTTAGATTTTTCAAGAATTT
>LGUB01000092.1:0-10227 GCA_001432165.1 Pseudoloma neurophilia
ATGATTTTTTTAACAACACAAATTTATGATTCCTGAAATCTAAAGATTTGTTCAAAAATCTTTAAAAACTGAGCCCTTAGCAAATGTCTGTTCAAAATACTCTTAGAAGTAAAATTATGGAGCAATTGGAAACAAAAGATAAAATTGCAATTCAAAATGAGCCAGAATTACACGGTCTTGTCCTGTCAATGAAAAGTAAGGAAATTATTGATTTTCATATCGAGAGTAAAAAATTGATCAAATTATCAGAAGAAGGAGAAAAAATCACTGAAAACGGTTCACCTGAAAAAATATTTTTCGATTCTGTGTCAGATGGTCAAAGTATTGATGAGATAGACAGCAATATTTACGCTTTAAAAAACGGATGGATCAAAATCAAAGACAAACAAATTTATAAACAGGTTTCAACTGTAGAAGATTCTGTCAGAAAAATTTTAACAGAAATAAAACAAAATGAGTATTTTGTAGAAGAAATTGGTCAAAAAACTGGTAACCTGTCTGATAAAGATTTTAAAGCACTCAAAAAACGTAATTTATTTATTTTAGAAGATAAAAAGACATATATCATTGTTAAATCAACAAATTTTTATCAGAATGATCAAGAATTTGTGACCACATTGACATCTGCCATGATCGCATCTGGTGAATACAAAAATGTTGATTTCAAGCCTTATAATTTTAAAACAGCTTTGCGAAAGGAATCTGGTTCATTGCACCCACTTAGAAAGGTGCAAACTGAAATAAGGAACATATTTTTAGAGCTTGGATTCACTGAGATGCCAACCAATAATTATGTTGAATCAAGTTTCTGGAATTTTGATGCACTTTTTCAACCACAGAATCATTCCGCAAGAGAAATGCACGACACATTCTTTATTTCAGATCCTTCCACATATGAGAACCCAATAGATCCAGATCTTCTTAAAGCAGTTAAAGAGCAGCACGAGAAATCATATTTATATGATTGGTCAGAGAAAGAAGCTCGTAAAAATATTCTTAGGACACACACAACTGCCTCATCTGCCAAGATGCTCTATAAAATAGCAGAGGATGCCAAAAAGGCAGGAAAGGAACTTGAATCCTGTAAATTATTCTCGATCGATCGTGTATTCAGGAATGAAAGTGTCGATGCAACACATTTGGCAGAATTTCATCAGATTGAAGGGCTGGTTCTTGGTAAAAATCTTTCAATTGGTCATCTTATGGGTGTGTTAAACGATTTTTTTATCAAATTAGGGCTAAAAGACGTTTCTTTCAAGCCGACATACAATCCTTACACTGAGCCATCATTGGAGGTGTTCGCATATCACGAAGGTCTTGGAAAATTGATTGAAGTAGGCAACAGCGGTATTTTCAGACCTGAGATGCTCGAACCGCTTGGTATTTCTGGAGAGTGGCGAGTGATTGCCTGGGGCTTATCACTTGAACGACCAGCTATGATAAAATACGGCTTAAATAATATTCGAGAACTTTTAGGCCATAAAAGTGATCTAAAATTCATTAAAGACAGTCCAATATGTTTTTATAAATAAAAACCCGTTTGTTTTTTTTTAAAGTAAGATTTTTCTCATGAAAAATTTTCATTTCAAGAGCGTTGAAACAAATTTCGACTTAAAATGTGGTGGTTTATTGTTTTTTTATACTTTTACTCTGTAGTCTGAATTGATTTTTGTTCGTATTTTTTTGCTTACGGTTCTCAGCTTTTATAGAGCATTTATTAGAATGACGTATTTTTTACGTAAAGAGGTAACGAACATTATTTACTGATAAGTTACCAACTATGGTAAAGAGAATAAAAAGTATAGTTAATAAGATCTTAATATTATCGATTCTATAATATCACCGATAAAAAGTTTTGTATATAATATTTTTTTTTTGAAAATTTTATTCAAATTTTGTAGAAAGTGCGTTTTGTATTCTTTAAAAACATGCTTGAGGGCATAATTTTCTACCAAGAATTTGACTTCTGGATTTTTATTAATTTTTATTAAAAACACAAATTTATTCTGAAAAAATATTCACATAATCAAATCAAGAAAATAGATGAGAAAAGAACAAACTGGTTTGCTCGTCAGAGCCAAAGATTGGCCGTTGGTTCATGCTGTATCTTTATTAAAATTATTGAAAATTTGTGTCGTAATTAAATTTATTATTGATGGGCTCTTGCTCTTGCATAAAAATCTAGGGGTAAAATATTTTCAGATTTTAAATTGTAGGCCTGAAGCCCTACGACAATTTGCTATCAGAATTCAAAACATTGGTTTAAGAATGATTTCACGTTCTCATTTAATGGAAAGAAATCTTCACACAGGCATCGTGAAAGATTTTTAAAAAATTTTGAAATAAAAGTTTTAGAAAACCGAAAAAGGATTTAAAGATACTTTCGATTTAATGATAATCAGGCATTCAGTTTAAATCGCTGTGGAGGCACTATCCGTCTTGAAAGGAGGAAAATAGACAACAATGCGTAAAGAGCAGTCATTATGAAGATAAAAACGAAACCAACATATGGACTTGTATTGAATCCCAGGTAGAATGTTGTTAAATACTCCATTTGTCCAACTGTTTTTTTGAATTCCTTTAAAAGTTCATCGTATGTATTCCATTTATATATTTCGGGATATTTTTTTCTAGCAAATTCATAGATTTCCTCGTTGTAGACTCCATAAATAAAACACAAAAACAAACTTGGAGCATTTATTGCTAGTTCTCTAAATACATATATACTGAATGACATACATATCGATGTGATCATGTGATGTGGAAAAAGGTGATTCATAACTAAGCATGGGATAGATGGACCCGCCATTTGTTTTTCATCTAAAGACAATAATTTACGTAAATTAACAAATATCATTAAAAAATTCCACGGAATACAATAAAAAATGAATGCTATAACTAAGAATAGTGTCAAAAGCTTTGGACCAGATGTAATTGATCCAATGAAGAGGTACAAAAACAAGGAACAAAAAAATATTAAGCTATTGAAGAAAAAAATTGGCAAAATACGTGACTCATCTGTAACATAAAAGCTTATAGATGCTAAATATATCATCAAATAAGGCAGATATCCTAAAAATTCGTGTATATATGTTGCTAAATAATAAGATGTTACTGAATAAGTTGCAACACCAATTTCTCGTTTGATTTGTCGTGTTTCTGGATAAAATGCTTTCCCCGATATCATTGGTAAAATTGCACAGAAAAATGGTATAACAATGATTTCTGATGAATAGAACTCAAAAAATTTTTTTGAACTATTCTCATCGATCATTTCCTTTACAACTTCATTAGAAAAACCCATATCTAAAACTGACAAAAGAAATTTAAAAAACCATATACAAAGAAAAACAAAAACCAATAAAATTATGTTAAATATGAGATTTTTCCATGTTAAAAATGACATCTGGTACTTTCTCTTGATTATCAGATACACGTGCTTGAAATTCACAGCAAGTTCTGGAGTGGCATCGTTAGATTTTTTGACGGCTTTGAGTCTTGGTTGGAAATTGTTTCTTTTCTTCATCTCTTCTACAAGTGTATTTAGAACTGTGCCATATTCAGAATCTTGATATTTATCAGGATTGACATCTAGAACTCTCATTGCAAAATTTGAAAATGTTTCTCTTGGTCTCTTTTCAAGACCATATTGTATCAATTCAGATTCACATTTGTCAAAATCACCCATATAAACAGTTCTCCCTTGTGATAAAAGTAATATTTTTGTAAATTCAGATGCTGTTATATCATCAGGTTGATGGATTGTAAAAATGATGGTCTTCCCTTCATCAGCTATAGATTTAAGTAATTTTATCAATTTATGAGTTGAATTGTTATCGAGACCGGAAGTGGGTTCGTCTAGAAAAATAATCTGTGGCTCTGTGATCAATTCTACTGCAATCATCACTCGCTTTCTTTCACCACCTGACAATGCGCTCATCCTGGCATCCTTGACATGATTAATAGATAGTTTATCGAATAAAGTCTGTATTTTTTGTTCTAGATTCAATTTCTTGCTATTTTCTAATCTAAAATCTGCAGCATATCTAACTGTCTGGTAAGCAGTTAAATTTTCAAATATAGTATCGTCTTGATCAACAAATCCAACTTCCTTCGTAAATTCTACTCCATCACGATCCTTGCCCAAATATGTTATCTTACCAGTAGTATGTGAATTTTGTGGCATTCTACCAACAAACGAATTGAGCAAAGTGGTCTTACCACTGCCACTAGGACCCATTATTGCTAAAAGCCCACATTTCATTGATCCACATGCATCTGAGATCAATTTGATTCTTGATACTCTATATCTTTTGTTTTTGTTTGGTACTTCAATATCGATATTTTGCCAACTGAAAGTTGCCTGATCGGATTCCATGGGTAAATGATAGCAGTCCCTTTTATACTTGATTTTGACATTTTTAATTAGTTAAGTTCATATCAATATATCTGGAGAGAGGTAAATTAAAATATTGCTCAAATATGGAAATTTAATTTAAAATAAGTTGAATTTGTAAAATTATGAAAGAAAAAAGACACTTTCAAGAACAAAATGCACTTTTTATCTTGTTTTATCAAAATTATAAAAGAAAAAGGAGTCGAAGAGTTATCATATTTTTCAAAATATTGATAAAAATAAAAGAAATTTATCGAAAATCACAAAAATGTATTTTTTCGCACAGAAATGTAAGTTTCAATAAGTTAAAAACTGAATTATTACGAATATGTGTCAATTTTCGACAAATAATCCAAAATCAGTGAAGTTTCATACATTAATTATAGATTTTTCAAAAAAAATGTCCAAGTGTCCTGACCATGAGTTTGTCACTCACCAGTTAGTCCTTCTTTGCCTCCTTTTTTGTTACAAATCATCATTTTTTGATAAATTACATATTTTGATAAATGTTCTATAAAATCAGAAAGTCGTGTAACCTAAATCTCAGAATCATGAACAAAAATAATCAATTTGATCACTGAATGTAGACTCTGAGCGAGAAAAACAATAAAGTATCTTACGCAATGTCAGTTTTTATGTGTCACGCTTTTGTAATACACATTTTTTCCCTTTCACAGAGCCTAAAGATGAAATATAAAAAACTTCAGATTTAATCTAAGAAAATCTAACGGTTGTTGATCCATATTGCTTAGAAATATTCTGATTACTATTATGAGAATAATCAAAGTATAATAATACAGCCAAACTTATTTGAAATCACAGTGAAAAGATTGATAAAACAAGACTTCATACTTTTTTAGTAACTACCTTATCAAGTACATATGATTTCCACAACAGATCGTTTGTCCTTTTTAGATGTGCCAGTTTATCATCTGAAAATGAACTAAATGGCTTTTGTTTGTCAAAAGTATTTTTCTCATGATCTACTTCAATTTTTCTGACATCGTAGATCACCAGTGGTAGAAAACCTTCTTTTTGAGAAACTTTCCCAATCTCTTCGATGTTTGTGCATGGCACAACCTCTTTGATGTCCTTTTTTAAGAGATTACAAAGTGTGCAACGATCATTATTCTTTTCACTGGTGAAATCTTCTGTTTTTGAGCTTGTATCTAGCTGATCAAAATTCTCTTTGTATTCTGATATTTTCAAATTTTCTAAATCCGTAAGACAAAGTTTTTGTGAGCTTACCATCCTCCAGATTTCATTTTTTGTCATTTTAACATGGCCGCGTCTTGTGTAAACCAACATGCGACCGCACTGTCTGCTTAAATTAGTTAACGGTAAGAGTAAATGTGACAAATCTCTTATAAATTTTTTTTTTGAATCATCTGAACAGTGTGAGATCTGATATAAAAAGTTGTATGTCTTATTTGTTAAAAGGAAACATTTTACATCAATCGGAATCAGTGTCATCAGATGTTGCATCAGCAGTGGTTCTTTTCCACATTTTTTAAATTTTCTGAAAAGATTCGATAATGAATCGATGTCATCTAAAAATATAACCGGATTATTGACAGAATAATGTGGCAGTGCCTCCAATCGGAATAGATGGGTGGCTATTAGAAAATTTCTCATTCCGTAGGGGTGTTATTAAAAAAAGTATTTTAGAAATAATTTTTCAGCTGAAAAGTGAAATAGTTCTCATATTCCACATTTATTATAAAACAATCTGTAAGAAATGAGAAAAATCATCAACTTTCTATTTTATGAGAAATTTAACAAAAACGTACAAACAAAAAATTAATACAGCCCCTTGACAAAAACAATCCCATCCATTGCTAAATTGTAAAAATAAAATTAGAAAAAATAACTATCTGAATACTTTTTAAAATAATATAGTATAAGAGTTGAAAGAATAAAATCATCATAATGTCAGACAAACAACACAAAAATGAACCAAATAATCAGCACGTGAAAAAATTATCAAATGTTGAGAATCCAGAAGTAGATAAGAAATCAGAAATTAAAGAAACAGAAAAAAAGGATAAACACACAGATTGCAATGCTGAACAAACAGAAAATGCCGTTAAAAAGGAGAAAGCATCAGAACAGACACCTTTAATCACAGAAAATACAACAACTTTCACAAAAACTGACTCTGAACCAACAGCAGAACAATCAGAAAAAAACATTGATCAGACAGTTGAAGAAAATAAACAAAAGGACGATCTTCCATTTTTGATAGACAAACCGGGCATCACATTCTCCAGTTCCTCTGATCTATTACTTCTATTGGAAAACAATCCGCTGTTATTGCAAACTGTCGATCAAAATGAAAAAAATCATAAAAGTTTGGCAGAAAAATTGCCTTTTTCAGAGCAGGATCTTGAACATAATCAGAAAAATGAAAATTTATTAATTGAAAATGAAAAATCTCAAGAAGTAAACGAGCAAAAATCAGCACTGACACTTTTTCAAACACATTTAAAGAGATCTGATCTTTATAATTGCTGTCTATTGTTGAAATCAATCTTTCAAAATGAAAAACTAGAAAATTATAGACAAACAGTGCTAGATATCATTGAAAAGGTTAAAAGTGACAAATTTTCCGAAAATAGTGAAATCTCAGATGATGACAAAAAACATTTTCTTTCAAATAATCTTGAATCTTTATCAGATGAATTTTTCACTAAGGTCAATATCAATAATTATACGATGTTCAGACACTTACCATATGAAGAAATTTTGGATGAGAAAATCATAGACAGAGAAATTGAAACAGCAAGAGAATGGCTCACTTCAACAAAAAATGAAATTGGTAATCAAAGTTTAAATTTGCATAAAAACAGCTTATTAATGCAAAATGAAAAAAATGATGAAACAAATGATCAATTTTTATCACCATTGTTACCGTTCTTTTTATTGTTGATACCATTGGATCACTCTCGTTACACCCGTTATTTACTATATATTGGTTTCAAAACTGGTAATGTAAAATTTACATATAAAATGTTGATAAAAAAATTTATGGAGAATTATTCAGTTTTAGATAGACTTTTTATTGAATCAAATAAAGAAAATCATTCAAAAGATAAAGAAGTTTGCATAAACGAAAAAAATACAACACATAAACAAGAATTCACATTACAGGAAAATCTTTTATCTGATTTACAGGCACTAACACACTCAAAACATAATAGATTAGATCTTATTTTGGAATTATTACTGATTTATATGAAAGAGAAGAAAATTACAGGTACTGTTTCTGAAAATAATATAATGATTGATAAACCATTATTTTCTGATGAGGAGTCAAATAATATTTCAGATAAAACGAACAATTCATCAAAAGAAGATAATTCTTTGAATATTACTGAGGTAATAAGATTATCCACTTGTCTGTTGGTCATATATCACAAGAAAAACCAGAAATTCTTCTTAAAGAATGCATTCTCATATTTAGAGTATATTGGAAATAATTCAATATATAGATTGGTTTTAGAATGTTATCAACCAACTACAAATTTTTTACAACCATTGACTGATAAAAAGAGACCATTGTCAGAATTATTACCAAATATTGGTAAAATTATAAAAGAATATAACCAAGTTGAAATTCTTAATATAATAAAGAATAATAAGACATTTTTATCAAAAGAAGAAATAGACATGGCTATTGCTAAGGTTATAGTCACTGATGATTCAGTTTTAAATCTCATTAATTCAGTTTTTAATGATAGACCGACTGTACAATCTTATTTTGTAATCTTTTTAGAATTGGTTAAAAGATGTTTTACAAATATTATATCTGAAGAGGTGTTAAAATCTACTGAGCCTGACATTCAAGAACAACAAAATCATTCTACAGGCAAAAAATCTGTGATAATTTCAGAAAATATTGAGAAACAAACATTTGTAGATTCTGAATTGACGGTTTCATCAGATACAAATCAAACAAAATCCGATTCAACTGCCGATTCTGGCACCCCCATTGATTCACCAAATGAGTCAAACAATGAACCAATGAAATCAGAGACGGTGCAATTGAGATCAGAGATTGGAGCATTGAAATCAGAAAATGAATCAACAAAATCAGGAAATGAATCAATAAAATCAGAGACACAATCACTAACATCAGGATCTGAATCACCAAAATCAGAGACACAATCACTAACATCAGGATCTGAATCATTGAAATCAGGAAATGGATCACCAAAATCAGAGACACAATCACTAACATCAGGATCTGAATCTGAAAGCGATAAAATACCATCTCTGGAGCAGTTCATTCCTTTGGTTGTATCACTTTACGAGCAGGGTAACGAGACAGAAAGATTGTTCATCACAGAGAACATCCACACACTCATGTACAAACAAAGAGAATTACAAGAAAGAATATCAAATGAAACTGTTTTACTTTTAAGAAACACAATCGACCATTTACTGTTTCTTATCCAATTGGATACAATTGGGATTAAAAACGGACTATTATCAAACATTTATATCAAGCCATACATTCTAGAATATTTGAATAATAATGTAAAATTGGAAAAATTTATTAGAAATTTGAACAATAATATAGAATTGGATTGGCGGTTTAGGTTGAAATTAGGACAATTTCTTTATGAGATGGTCGGTGGACCTCAATCAAATGGAGAAATCTCTGAATTGGTTGATGAAAAAACAGAGAAGCCAAAAAATGAATCAAAAGAAGAAAATTCACTGAATTCTTTAAAACCATTTCATCAGAAAAACTTGTTCACATACGACGTAAACACCATTTGGAAGAAACTGGCTTATGAAAAGGATCCTGTATGGTATGTTAGGAAATGGTGGCTTTCTATTAACAATTAAAACAGATATTAGATGAATTTTTTATTTTTTAATTGAATTTTTTTTGTTTTCAGTGGCCATTCTTCAAAATTTTAATTGAAATTTCCAACCGGATGTCAAAAGTAAATTAGAGAGAGTTATGCTTGAAAATCTTTTTATAAATCACATTTTGTTCATAACTCTTTTAGAACAGTTATTTAACAACTTGATGGTTGATTGTTCAAAGCAAAACACGTGCAAAGGGAGATAATAGTTGATTGTGTTTTTTTATGAAAAATCATTTGTACCTGTAATTTGGTCATGTTTTAATTCATTTTAGATAATTCAAAAATGTACAGCAAGTACAATTCAAGAAAATATAGCAAGTACATTCTTAGAAAATATAGCAGGTACATTCTTAGAAAATATAACAAGTACAATTCAAGAAAATATAACAGGTACATTCTTAGAAAATATAGCAAGTACAACAGTAAACTAAACACTATAAGAAGTCAAATTCATAAGATATAGTATCTTTTAAATTTTTCAGAGTTAACTTTAAGACTTCTGTTACAATAAACCTGTCATTCATGAACAATGACTGATATCACACATTTTTACGAGTATTTAATATTATATCCGATCGATTCCGTATACACCAATTCAGCCATGTTCTTAAGTCTCAATAGTATGACACTTCTCTGAAAGAATGCAGTTTCAATATTAAAAATATTCAACGACTTCTCAGATGGAATATTTCCAGTGTAAGTACAGGCTGAATTTGAAAATGGTCGTAAATTTTTAGCTACCGCCGATTTTGAGCCTTAAAAATGTTGTGAAATGAACTGTTGTTTAACACTTTCATAAACATACACTTACTCTTTAAAAGGATGAGATGCCGTCAAATATAAGATCAGATAAGATTATAACAACTGATGATTGATTAACTGTCATGTAGTGGCACTGACAATAAATTTTAATAAATATTTAGCAAAGATTTGAGTCGGATATTTTTACTG
>LGUB01000093.1:0-10225 GCA_001432165.1 Pseudoloma neurophilia
TTTTTTATATCAGTTTATGTAATTAGCAAAAAAAGATTTTTTCATATCTGTTTATATTGATGCAGTGTGCTGAAAAGCAAGTCCTAATAGTCAGGTGGTTAATGATCCTTGGCCCTGTCGGGAGGCACAGGGGGTAATTCCTTTGAAAAACTTGTGGTGATGTGCAGATGTTCTTATACCAGGGGAGCGTCTTAAAAAAATTATCAGTGGTTTTGAACTTTTTGAACGATTTTTTCTGGTCAGATAACTCGAACCCACAAACAAAGTTTATTTAGGAAAAACACAATTTTATACACTAACAGCATAAGAGGCTGACATTTTCTTCTGAATTGATGAACAATTCATATGCATCGCGGATGTATAAGTTCTTCATCTTTGGTTTTGAACCAAATGCATGACGAGTTTAATTTTTTTTAATAATTTGTTAACCATAATAATTTCATTACCACTTTCTGAGGCAATTTTTCAGATGTTTATTGTTTTCAAACAATCTCATCAGTCTGATCTAATATAATAATCACCAGGATTTGGAGAAATACTTTGCTGAAATAAAAAAACAGATTTTTACTCTGTCTTGTCGTAAATGATGAAGCATGACAAAGAGATTGTTTATCTAACACGTCTTTCTTGTTATTATGAAAAATAAAATAATTGAACTTTATAAGAAAATTCATTTCAGTTTTCTTTTATGCTTTTGTTGCTTGTTTCTCACTAAACTTGTTCTTTCAAGTTGATGATTTCTAATTGGCTGGCAGATTGTTTTGTCATAATTTTTTGTGTATTCGAAGTAGAAGACTTTTTGCATACAACATCAAAACCTGGTAAAACAACGTTAGATCTGAGAGAGGCTATTTTTTCTCGATTAGAAAGAAGAAATATAACTTTAAATGTGATCTAGTTGATAATGATAAAACAATATTTTAAAAGAATGGCATTATGTAAAGAATTGATTTAAAGTATTGTTACAGCGATAAAAATCTTGTTACAACTAAGAAAACAATTTTTTTTGCTAGCCCCTAAGGGAGAATGAATCCTACTTTCAACAAAAAGCTTTTACGATTTGCAACCGAGGACACACCCAGTAGACTCTATGAGAGACATTTATCGGCTTTGTCTATAAAACATGGGACTGTCTGTAGTTTGATTTAATACCAAAGAAATCCTGCGAGGCAGTAATAAATGTTTTTTCTGGCTCCGGCATCAAACCTCGGAAGGTTGATTCGATATATTTAGAAAAGTTAGCAAAAATGTATTTTTTAGTCAAACTGCAAAGAAAAAATTGCAGATATAATATATAAAAAGAGTTTGGTTTTTTCGTAGCGGTAGAAAGCAATGAGTGAATTAATAAAAGAATTGTTTGAAAAAAACATCATGTTTATTTATCAATTCTCGCTTTTATAGGTCTACTAGCATAAAGGAGTTGAAGGGATACTGATTAGTGATGCTCCAATAAGAATCTGAATACTTACTTTCTATTATGCACCACAAAGAGTGACACAAAAATTCAAGCTAACGACAAATGCAAACTATCATATTACTTAAAATTAAAAATGAAGAAAATAATACTTATCTAAACTAAAGAGAGTTTAAGAATATTTTATATTACAAAAAAAAACATTTGATACTACAGTCAATCACAAACGTGTTATTAACACAATTAATAAAGTAATCAATAAATTTCTCGATGTGATGCAATATAAAATTATTAATGATCAATTATGCTATCGTCGGTTTCGGTAAGAAGAGTATTATTAGGTAAATATCGTTCTACGATAGAACGATTGGATCTTCCAGCCTCACCAACCTTCGTTGCAAGAAAACGTGATTTCGCAAATATCGTTTCATTGCTCGTTGTTGTTAGGGGTAGCGATCGAAACTTTTTATTTCCGATGTCCTCCTTCATGTCGAAACTCTACACAACAGTGGCGACATTCTGCCCTCTCCCATGGAGACCACCAGCCACTTTCACATTCTTCGTGTTCGTCCATTTTGTTACCATGCCATTTGAGACAAGTAATCTGTTTTTGTCTTTTGATTGAGTGATCATCCTATATGGTCCGTCGAATTTGTCGTCTGTTTTAATTCCTGTTGGGCATTTGATGTAAACAAGATCATTGTCGTTGAATTCAATTGTTTTTCTTCTTTCGTTGTTTTTTTGTTCGTTTTTAGTTGATTCTTCTTTGATTCTCCTATTAACTTCGTTTGCATCGTAGTAACTTTTGGCGAATTCGGGTTATGAGAAAAATTTATCTCTGTAGGCAGACAATTCGTTGTTCGGTGTATCGTTTCATTAAGTCGTCGGTGAATTTTTGTTATAATTGTTTTCAGATCATGATTTTTATATATTCTGAATATTTCGTTGATGGCGCAATACTTCGCTCGGTGATTCCGTTTGATTGTGGGTTATTCACAGAAAAGAATGTTTTGACTATTTTGAGGTCTTGCAGTTATTTCTGAAACTTTTCGGCTGTGAATTGCGTCTCATTGTCCGAATGAATCCTTTCAGGGTTTATGTATAGATCAAGCCATGTTTTTTTCAAAACGTTCCATGTGTAATACTTTTCTTTCATAGGGGTAATTTATTTAAAATTATTTAACATCCCCCCGCCAAATCGGCTAGTCCACAATTACCCTCTTAACATCCCTATGACTCTTTTTCACAATCTTACCATCTTCTTTCTGAATTAAGACAGCCCCTTTACCACATTCACTGATCACAGTCCCCTTTTCCAAAAATCTGCCCTTTTCGTCTTTATTCTTTACGTTATCTCTCTTATATAATCTCCAAACATCACCTTTTACATATTCTGCTTCATTTATTTTTTTTCCAAATCATTTGCTATATGGGCCATCTGTCATGTTATTCACCACTGTTTCCCATTTTTTTTCTGTAAGTGCCTCTAGTGGTGTGCTTTTTATACAAATATGATATGTTCTATTATATTTCTCAGTAATCATTTTTATTTTATCCTCAATTGACATTTCATGACCTAATTTTACGGCAGCGTCTCTGATCGTTCTGACAACCCTTTCCACTCGCCCATTTGACCTATGCGCTTCTATTCCCCCAAGATGATGTTCTATTCCATCGATTGACACATGCTTTTGAATTCCTCATTCATGAATTCTCTGCCATTATCTGATATGAGTGTTTCTGGCATATACCCAAGTCCAATCCATTCCTTAATCACATCGCAAACCGTTTTTGCTGATTCATCCTTTATGCTCTTTGTTACAATGAATCTGCTGAAATAATCAATGCCAACTAAAATATAAATTCCTTCTCTCCTCATGTCAATCAGATCAAGGGCAACTTTTTCGAATGGCCTGCTGGATGTCACAAATTCACCTTTATTACCCTTTTTTCTATTAAATTTTTGGCATATCTCACATTTATTTATGACTGCTTCAATTTGCTTTTTTATATTAGGCCAGTAATGTTTCTTTTTGATTTCTTGATATACATATTCAACACCACGATGTAACAAGTCTATATGAACTTCTTTGATTCGTCCTTCTCTTTCATTTTCTCTCAAAATTTCTCTTTTTTCTCCTGAATTAAACGTCAAAATCAGTTTCCCTTTCTCTTCTGTCTGGTGCTTATTTTTCTTACCTTCACTTATTTTGAAACCTTTTTGCCACTTCTTTTTATCTTCTTCGTTCAATCTACTAAGTTGATCTGCTTGTCCCATTTTTTCACCTTCTACATATACTACTGAAAAATCAAATTCTTGTATCAATTTAATCCATCTGTTAATTCTATTATTATTATTATTAAATTGTGGCTTTTTTCTGATTTCCAAAAGTGCCTTATGATCAGTTTCTAATTTGAATCTTCTACCTCTTAATTCATATTCAAATCGTTTTAATCCCCAATATATTGCTAACATCTCTTTTTCTGATATTCCGTATCTTGTTTCCGTTGGTGTGAGTTTCTTGGAGGCCCATTCGATTGGTTTTTGTTCGCCATTTTCTCCTATTTGATATAAAACAGCACCAAGACCGGTGTTGCTTGCGTCCGTTCTCAATACAAACGGTTTATCATAATCTGGTAAGAAGAGGTTTTCCATTTCTGTTATCTCTTTCTTCAAATTATCGAATTCTATATCCATTGCTTCAGTCCATTTCCATTTGCTACTTGTCTTTAATCCTTCGGTTAAATTTTCAGTTTTTCCTGCAAAATTCTTGATAAATGTTCGGAACCATCCGACACTGCCTAGAAAACTTTTCAAATCTCTGATACACTTCGGTTTTTCTTTTTTTTTATTTCCTTCTTTTTCTCGCTTAAGGCGACTTTTTCTTCACCATTGATGATCATTCTCAATATCTTCACTTCATTTTGACAGAATTGTATTTTTAATGGATTTATCCGAAAATTATTCTTATCCAATCTTCTAATGACTTCTTCAATATTATTTTTGTGTTTGTCGTGCACTATAGCACGATTACCTTTCAGGAAATTTACATAGATTGATTTTTGTAAATGAGAAGGAATAAAAGAGTTTGAACGCATGGGAGTTTATTTTTGATTCCTTTTATAGTTTCATTTCAAAAGGAGAAAGCTAAAAAGAAAAAGGGGAAAAAGATTAAAGGAGTAAAATTCAGATTAAAAGTGATTATCTGATTTTACGATAAGGAAAAAGGAAGATGATAAAAGAGTGAAATATCAGATAAAAATGATCTCACGATATGTTCATTAATGTCTCTGTCAAATATTATTATGTCATCGAGATAAATCATGACACTTTTTCCAATCATATCATCAAAAATTTGATTCATAGTTCTTCGCATAATCATCGGGCTGTTTTTATAACCATTACCATTCCATTCATAAGTTCTCCCTTTGAATTCAAATGCTGTTTTACATTTGTCTTTTTCTTCGTTTTCTATGTAATAGTAGGCTTCTTTTAAGTCTATAACAGTCAGCCATTTTGATCCCATTGTTGCCATATATGTCTCTCATTACCGGTATTGTGTACGAATCTTTCTTAACGATGTCATTCAGTGCCACTAAGTTGCTTACGAGCCTCAATTTGCCATCTGGTTTCTCTATAAAACGAATCGGATTTCTCCATTGACTGTTGCTTCGTCTCAAAATTTTTCGATCAATTAGACTCATAAGATATTCTTCTGCTTGTTTCACTTTTGCTTGTGGGACAGTTGCGCCTTTCTTCACTATGATTTTTCCCTCATCTGTGATAATTGAACATTTCTCAATTGGACTCAATTCAACAGGACGATCTAAATTTTTAAACACATTCGGAAAAGATTCAATGAGATCTTCAAGTTCCGGTATACCACTTCTACTGTCAAAATGTCGTCTTTTCTCACTTTTTCCAGGAGACAAAATGGAAAAATACTCAAACTTATCCTTCACTTCTTTTGAGTTGCAGAACCTCGAGATATGTCCTAACTCCCCACACCTATAGCATTTTTGCTTCCTTCTTTCTTGGCTGAATCCGCTCATCCTCATCTTTGTAAATTTCACTTCTCTCTCTAAGTCTTCGATTTTCCTTTCAAGCTCGACTTTTTCCTGCGCCATCTTCTCTTTCGTTAGTCTTTCATGCTCGATTTTCATATACTCAATCACATCTTCAAATAATATAGGGTGGTTCCTTTGGTTCTTAAATGTTTTCATTATCTGTATTTTCAAGTCCATTGATGCTCTCTTAATTCCTTCCTGCAATGTCAACTCACTGCCCCCATCTGATAATTTGGCTTCGAAACAAAGATATTCTGCTTCTTCCACACATTTTTTTACAGTCACTTGACTATCAGGAGCCTCTTGATCTCCTCTAATTGCCGTTGACGCCATGTAATACTTTTCTTTCATAGGGGTAATTTATTTAAAATTATTTAACACCATGTTTCATTTGATGTGAGTGTCTTCAGAATTCCAACCTTTGTGAAGCGGCTGTGCATGTCTGTGACAACCAACAGATGGAAGTGATTCGTCAGAGTTGTGTTGTAGAGGAGTGGGTTAAAGGGCCCAACAATATCTACGGATATGTCTGTGAATGGTGTTTTTGATGATAAGTGGCCAGTGGTTTTTCCATAGTGGGTTGGTCCACTTTTTGCGCGTTGACATTTGCAACATTCTTTTGACACTTCATGATAAATGTGTGCCAGTTCTCTTATTTGTATAGTGGATTTAGAGTTCTAGCCAATTTGTCAGCACCTGGGTGACGAGGTATTCGTGAGCTGCTACCACAAAGGCTCTACTTTTGTTGTTTGGAATGTTGATGAGTCTTGATCCGTTCTTTGTATCGATAAATGCTCTATAGGTCATTGATAGTATTTTTGTTTCAAATGGATTTATTTCGCTAATTGTGTTTGTTATTTCGTGTCGAGAAAGGTGGTTTGCTACGGTGTTTTGTTTGCCTTCGATGTGTAGAATTTTGTAATTGAACTCTTCTAATTGATGTTTCCATTGATTGCTGCGATTGACAGGATTTTTGCAGTCGAATGTACAATTTTGGTTGTCGGTCCAGATTGTTATTTTTCTGCATAAAATTGTCTTCCTGAAGTGCAAAAGTGCTTTGTAGATCGCAAAAAACTCTTTTTCAACTACGCTGTAGTTGAGTTCGCTGCCAGACAGTTTTTTTGAGAAGATTCCAATGATGTTCGATTCTTGTTTGCATACTGCCCCGATTCCTTTTTCTGACGCATCCGTAAATAATTCAAAGTTTTTGTTCGGATCAGGAAAAGCGAGATTCTGGTTCTTCTGTATGTCGGTACGAATTTCGTTTATCAGGGATCTGTCGTGGTCAGTCCATCTGATCTTTGGATCTTTCAGTTTTTCGTTGAATGGTGCTATTTTCGAGCTAAGTCCAGGTAGATGTGGTCTGCACCAGTTTATAAACCCGATAAGCGATTGCAGTTGTCGTTTTGTAAGTGAAACCTTGTCGAGATGTTCTATTTTGAGTTCGGATGTGTTTAGTTTTATACCATGTTTGTTTATCGTTTTACCGAGGAAATCAATTTTGTCTTGGTAGAATTTGCTTTTTTTACATTTATAAGGATTTTGTTGTCTTTCATTCTTTTGAAGACCATTTCTAGATGACGTTCATGCTCTGATTCAGAAATGCTGTGGATCAGAAGGTCATCTAAGTAGACTTTTACAAACTCAAAGTCTCAAAAAATGTTCATCATTGCGTGTTGGAATGTTTTCGGAGCTTTTTTTCAATCCCATAGGCATAAGAATGCATTCGTAATGCTGGCCAAGGATTGAGAACCCGGTTTTATATCTGTCAGATGACGCCATGGGTATTTGGTAATAACCGTTCTTCAAATCAATTTTTGAAAAGATTGTCATTCCATGTAGATTTGTAAGTAGATCGTTGACACCAGGGTTTGGATATCCACTTTGCTTGGTGATTTCGTTTAGGGCTCTATAATCAATTAAAAGTCGAATTGATCCGTCTTTTTTTGTTTTGCAAAAGCTGGCGATGACCAGCCATCTTTTGTTTTAATGATGATTTTTTCTTCAAGTAGTCGTTGTACTTCTTTTTTTGTTGCTTGAACTAATTTATCAAGAACTGGGTATGGTTTGAGATAGATGGTTTTATAAAGCACCGTTTCAATTGTGTGTTGTATATGTGGGATCTTTTGATGAAGGTCTCTGGTTTTGTGTTTAAGTAACAGTTTTCGTAATTTAGATCGGTGATTTGTCTTAAAGCCGTGTTCGACTATGTTGTTCGCTTCATTCACTGTTCTTTGATGGGATGAAGTTGAGCTGGCCATTTCGAAAGTGGCATGAGGACACTGAATAAACCCGTCTCGGAAATTGAGAATAAATTTTTGTCGTTCTAGGAATTCGCGTCCAAGAATTACATCGTGTACAAGCCCGTCATTTCGAGCATCGGTGTCTTAAATATGATTTCCGAGGGTTGTTTTATTCTTATATCAATTTCTCATTTCCGATGACATTCAAGGGGCTCATGTCAGCGCCGAATATTTGTAGATGCGTTTTTGTCGCGTTTATTTTTGTTCCAGTAGGCAGCAAGGTGCAATTGATTAGACTGCGTCCGCTGCCAGAGTGTAAAAGGGCAGTGACTTCACGCTTTCCGATTATGATAGGGAGTGTCGGTGTAAAATGGACTGGGGTTTCGATTATTGCTGCGATCGTGTTATTGTTCTTTTTGTCGTTTAGAGCACGTAGTTTTTCCCTTTCTCGTATTTTCTGTACGATACAGTCCTCGTTATTGTGGTCGTTATTTGGATGAACAATGCATCGTTTTCCTTGGATGGGTGTTGTCTTGTTTTCGGGGGGTTCTGCCGGTGTGGTTGTCGGTCTGATTTGTGCCTGAATTGCTGGCGTTGCTTCAGAAAATAGGATTGTCTCGAGTTTTTCTAGTTCTTTTTTTGCCTTTTGTACTCCTTTAACATTTTCTCGTTGTAGATAAATGGAGTGTGCGGTGCAAGTCCCGCGAAGAAGTAGGTTGCGATTAATGCATTGTTCACCTTTTCTGAAATGTCTAAGACAATTGCGATTTTTTTGGTCATGACTTTTAAATTTTGGACATAGTGCGTGATGCTTAGAAATTGGGTCTGGTGTACTTTGTTGAATTTAGACATCAGTTGAGAATTTGTGTTTGTTGAAGTCCGGCTTTGATAACCGCCTTTCGAATCGCTGATGGGTCTTTCAGGTCCCCGATTTCGTTCTTAATTTCGTTCGATATGAGATTCTTAAGAATAAGCACCTGATTTTCGTCTGACCACTGGGTAGTTTGAGCGTTTTGGCTGAATTTATCAAACCAGATATATGGGTCTTGTTTTTGAAGATTTTCCAGATGAGGTAGTTTGATTTCGAATTGGAGGTAAAGTATGGCAAGATATATATCGCTTTCGTTACCTTTGGTTTGTATGGTTTACCATTTTGACGTTCTTAATCTTCGGTTGGTTTATATGACAATGCATTCATTTTGTCCGTTTCGGTAAGAAGAGTATTATTAGGTAAATATTTTCTACAATAGAACGATTGGATCTTTCAGCCTCACCAACCTTCGTTGCAAGAAAACGTGATTTCGCAAATATCGGCTTCATTGCTCGTTGTTGTAAGGGGTAGCGATCGAAAAGTTTTTATTTTCGATGTCCTCCTTCATGTCGCAACTCTACACAACAGTGGCGATACTACCTATAATAGTAAAACCGGAGGAGTTCTTATTGAAACAATGAAACAAAAAACATCCTTTACTGCTTTTCACAATATTTACTTTATACCATAAATAAACGTATGAATCTTACAAACTTCATAAAGTACATGAACGATTTAATATATTCTAGGGATATTTTTAATCATTCTGAAGATGTGACTCTAAGACGAAAATTTGTGAAACACGTTGTTAATAAATTTTTGAGAAGCTGTTATTATCATTCAGATCATTTTTGATCTGTTTCAAATATTTTTTTCAGAAATAGTTAATGAAAAATGTTAAAAAATCAGATATTCAAATCACCTTTTTTTATTTTTATAATCTTTACTATCATATACTTGACATATGCTTAGATAAAAGTAGTTTTGTTTAATTAACGACAATTGATGATTTGGGTCCATTTACAATTAAAAACGAAATAAAAATAGTAAAACTAACGATTTTTGAGAAAATCGATGTTGTGCTTGTGGCTATCTCAAAGCACGTTAGGAAAAGCATTGAATAAAAGTATAACATGAAAATTTTCTTTTGTAGGTGCTCAAGACAAATTGTTTATTCATTACTATGCCGGCTACAAACAGTGATGTGTGAAAAATATTTTTGTTCTTGACAATATTCAGACAAAAAAATTGAAATGTTCATGATGATTCAATATTATATAATTTAATGAAATATTATACTTCACAAAAAAATGAATAATAAATTGAAATTTTTCTACATCTGTTTCTTTTTTAATTTGATTTTTTTAATCAATATGAATTGAAATTATTTGTAGTAATAGTTGTTTTATATAGAGTTATATTCTTCAAAAATAAATCGAGAGTGCATGGTATATCATCTTTGCATGAATTTAAAAACCATATTTTTGCTTAATATTTTTTTTCACAATTGAGACTTATTTTATTGCTTTGAAGATAGTTGAAGTTTTACAAATGACTTAGGAAAACACTTTTCTTATTTACTCATGCTTATAAAAAAAGGAAAATAGAAAATGTTAGTGTATAATGCATGTTATATAGTTATATTACATGAAAAAGACTTTAATTTGCGCAACAAATGGTACTTTTTTT
>LGUB01000094.1:0-10218 GCA_001432165.1 Pseudoloma neurophilia
TAAATAATTTTTCTATATTCTATATAAATAATATGTGTTTATGTTGTTTTATGTGATTATTTTGTAATTTTTCAATATTTTCTTCAAAAGGTAATAGTATTCAGGCATTGATTTAATATGTGGTTTTTGCCTGTTATTTCACTTCTTTTTACTTCTGGTACAAAAATTATTTATTGAATCATATTTGTACCGTTTTCGAATGCTCGATCGCAATTTATGTCATTTTAAATGAGTGTCCAAGTCTTTTTGGAACGGCAATTTTTAGAATGAGTCATAGAGGTTGGGTTTCCCGGTGTCCATGTTTGTCATCTTCTTAGTTTTTATGAAATGCTTTCAAAAATAACAAAATAAAAACTTGAATAAAATTTATTTTCTGTTTCCTTTTAATATTTGACAAAATCAATAAAAGGAGTCAAATCTACCACTAAGATTGTGGGATCATCAATGAGACAGGAATCCAAAAATGATTTCTGAGAGATTCTATTACAAAATGTAAGATAGATCAACAGTCGATCTATCATTGGTTCAAGGACCAAGATAAAGATTACAGGTTTTGTCGATCATGATGGTATATTTGTCCATCAAAATGCGACAATTTGATAAATTAAAAAATAAATTTGATATGTCCTTTTTCTTAATTTATCATTTTGATTTGTCAATCAAAATGCAACTCCTTAATGGCAGCCGAAATACATGATCAACTGCGTAGATTGATAATTAAAAGACATTTAAATGGAATTTCTAATGCTGAAATTTCACGCGACCTGGAAATACATACTAGCACTGTATGTCGCATTATAAAAAAAGTATATCAATACATTAGATTTCTCTACGCAAACAAGAGGTGGAGATAGAAAAACAGTATTAACAAACGAGCATCGAGAATTTATGAAGAACATTTTGGAAGAAAATTTTCAAAAAACTCTTTAATTTTTACAAGGAAAGGTAAATAGAGAGTTCGATTTGACTGTATCGATAAAAACGTTTGATCGAGCAATTGATTCCTCTAATTTTTCACTCAAAAGAATTTCTTTAATACCTTTGAGACGAAATACAATGGAAAATATTGATATGAGGTATCAATATTCCCAGTTTTTCTATTGTATGTTAACAGAATGTGATGGAGAGAACTTCGTTTTATTAGATGAAGTTGGTTTTCAAGTTACAATGCGAAGAAGCAGAGGGAGATCAGAACAAAAATCAAAAGCAAATGCAATTATCCCTCAGATAAGATCTCGCAACATTAGTTGTTGCGCAATTATGAAAAAAATGGTCTTTATGGTTATAGGGTCCAAGAAAGAGCATATAATGGCAAAACTTTTTTTTCATTTTTACAACAATTATTTATTCATTTCGAACATGATGGTCTTAAGAATCAAATAATTTTTATGGATAATGTTCGGTTTCACCATTCAAACGAAATTCAGGAATTGATTTTAAGAGCAGGTCATCATTTCGTAACATTCCACCATATTCGCCTTTTCTCAATCCAATTGAGAATTTATTTTCAAAATGGAAGGAAATCATACGACAAATGGCACCTAATAATGAGCAAGAACTCATCAATGTGATCAATACAGCATCATCTGGAATAACTCATCAAAATTGTCGAGGTTTTTATAATAATATGTTAAAATATATTTTAAAGTCTAGCAATCGCGAAGAAATCTTTGATTAAAGTGTCTACTCTGAAAATACTATTTTTTAACATTTTTTTTAAAAATATTGCATTTTAATTGACAAATAAAAATGATAAATTAAAAAAAGGACATATCAAATTTATTTTTTAATTTATCAAACTTGTTGCATTTTGATGGACAAATGTACCATCATGATCGACAAAACCTGTATCAAAGTTCATACAAAAGATAAACTATGATATCAAAATGATCATCAGGACGATCAACTAATTGACATACGTCAAAACATCAAATCATGTTTTCAAAAGGAGAAACATGATTATCAAAAAGGGATGATCATCAATAGAGATCAGCAATTGGACCTATGTCCAAAAATAGATAAAATAAATAGTTTATAAGATCATAAAATTGTTTTATTATAATGTTCTTTTACAGAGAAGAAAAAATTTATTAGAAAAATACATAGTTTTATCTCATGATGGGGTTGTTTTTTGCTGTCCAAATCTTTTTGGAATTTACTCTAAAAGAGATTAAGACATTTTATATGAAACCAATTCAAACAGACAATTAGTATTTTATATGTAGAAAACATATAGAATCGTAATGGAGCACAATTTTTCATATTGATGAGCCATCTAAAATGACCGATTAGAATAAAACAGCTATCTTCTTAGATTTTCAGATCTTTTACAACATTTCCACCCTATATCATACGTCAATATGAATCTTTAAGAGACCTGTTTGATTTTATAGCAACACCATTTTTTGAACAAAACAAAAAAACTTCTCCAATCGAAAATTTAGTCTCTGACAAAGCATTAGCATTCAGAAAGTTTGTTAAAGAAGACTCTCCAGCCACAGTAAAATATCTTTTTGAGTTCATGCACTCAAAAATCTACAATCTGAATTCAAATCGATTAATCAAGCAACTAAACAAAACATGGCGGTTAATTTATATTTTATCAGAAAAATACCATCTTCTGACTTTTTTTATGGGGTAATCAGCCTCTTTATTAACAAATACATTGTTTTTGATGATACATCAAATTTTTTAAAATTATATTAAAGAGATTAATGAAAAAGAAGACTTAGTATGGTTTTGAGCATGGAAAATGAAGCACCGAAAACAAATAAGGCAGGCAAATCATTTAATGCCAAGCTCAAAAAGGCATATTTCCACTCTAAAATACAACCATATAAGTTTGGACTGCTTGCACTTTTAAAAAGTCTAAAAGATCATAGTGAAAAGCAGCCAGATGTTTTAAAAATAAATTTCACGCAAAAAAATTGTGAAAATGATTGTGTTCCCGTATTATCAACTGATCTGATTCATTCAAATAATCTATATTCACACCACTTTTTGATATGAAGACCGAAATAACAGAACAGCATGACTCGGTAGACATCATAACATTTTTGAATACACCACGCAATTCCTTAAAAGAATTGAAGTCATTCTTTGATCGGGGTTGTTATGTCGACATCCCATCAATATGCAATTCCTTAAAGAACATTTATTGCACATGCTCAGTTTATTGTCGTAAAAAACAGTGATGTCGTCTCTTCAGCGCGCTTAGAGATGCAAAAATGTCGAATTTTTATTATCTTTAAATGAAAACATCTAAAAAAGCTGGACGGCCAAAAAGGAAACTAGTGGTTTTATTTAGAATTAATATTCTTTACTCATATTTCTTTTTCGAAATATGATCAATTTTATGCTTTGTGAAAAATGCATGGAAATAATTCGCCCCTTTAATATAATATTACTTACTGTAATTTATTTTATTCTCAACATTGATTTTTTAGGGGGTCAATTTTTTAAAAAAGAAAAAGTTCTGATTTTCTGAGGTAAAACTAAATGAAAAAGCACAATTAGCTATCAGATAAATTTTTATCTCGTAAATTCATTTTTATTATTGAATGTTTTTTTTTCCTTATTTTGATTGATAATTTTTATTATCTGCTAGATATTGTCATTTTATAAGACACCTGTTATAATTTTCAAGGCAATTGTTGTATCTCGGAAGAGAACTAAAGGGATCTTTATGAAATGTAAAACGAGAAAAGATATTTGAAAACATAACCATGTTATTTATTCCAGTGAGGCTTTTATAGATGATTAAAAGGAGTAAAAGGAGTAAGTATAGGGGTAAATAGATTAGTGGCCAATTAACCATGTTGATTAAATCATAGATTGATCATTCTCATTAGTCACAACAGCAGTTTTTATATTTTTCATGATTTATTGTCAATCCTATAGAATCTTGTACGAATAAATTTCTTTGATTTTTATTGTTTCTTTTGAATATCCAACTTTGAAGTTGTTCTTCGTTTGAGATCGCTGAAAGAAGAAATCACTTCCCATACTGTTCTTTATTATATTTCTGTGTTTATATTTTTTTACGATCACCAAATCGATCATTTTTTTTCATAAACAATCATATCGGTCGTTGCATCATTTTTTTTAATGTTTCGACATGAAAAACGATAGAAAACAAATCAATGGAGTATGATATTGTCCACTTTTCAGTACATGATTTATTTAGTTGTTTCTGGTTCATATAATATATTAACGCAAAATGTACATAAAAAATTATTTTAAAGTAATATATTTTATCTAAAAACGTATAGAGGTTGATGTTTAACTATTTTAAGTGTGAATTTGATAAGACACATGGCTTGTTCGTTTACAAAACGTTTGTTTTTTTTGATTTTATTTGATTATATGAGGAAAAAATTCTAGTTCGAGTCGTAGATTAATAAATTTTTGATATTTTTTCTTTTCTACATAAACATCTTTATTCGATGAACGACTTAATTATATTTCAATCGAATGCAGAACAGTTTCAACATTTCAATTCATCAAAAAATTTTTAAAATTTCAAAAATCTGTTATTTTCACAAGAAACTCCCCTACTTATGTTTTGCAGGTTGCCCACACCTTGCATGTTGCGCGCGACATTATTTGTTGACATGTGAGAAATAGATTTTTTATATCTCACTTCTCAATCCGACGTGAAATATCTTCCCAAAGCTAACCCAGTCATATGATTTATCTCATTGTTTTTTTTTCCATTTGTACATTTTTATGTTCATTAAATTCATAAATTGTACTCATGTTTTACCAAATGATAAAGATTTTGTGTGATTTATTGAAAGTTTTTCTATGAATGATGAATCAAAAACATTTTGAAGTTTCTTTAATGTTATTCTTGTTTTAGTGGTATGAATTAAAACTACCAGACATATTAAATAAAGAATCTTTTTTCATAGAAATAACTTTTTATTACATTTCATTTTGCTTATATACTTTTAAGCAATCAAAATCAGCTCTGAAACCCAACACAAAACATGAGTAATACAGCTGATGTTTGAACTATTATGACAATCATATATGATATGATCACAAATTCTGTGACAACGATCCACAATCAGATCCTCCAACAGAATGAACCGATTCTAATATAGAAATATGATTGATATTTTGCACAAGATTTATACAAACATCTGAACATTAAACCATCAATATTAAGCTTACTTTTTTAAAAAAGTAAATTTCCAATAATGGTCAATTCATTTGAGTTTGTAGCAAGCACGAGCTATAAAATGAAATTAGTTGAATATTTTTCAACATATTTAGTAAATAAACTCATTTTTCTAGGTTTTAAAATATTTCAAAAAAAGTCTAGAAGCATTGTATATCTAAAATTTTGACCACTTTTTCTAATTAAATTTATTATAAAAAAAATACAGAAATTTTAAATTTAATTATAATTTTCATTCCATAATATTTAAAAATGGTAAAAAACCAGAAAAAATTATCATACCAACTATTGATGATTACATGAATGATTAGATCACATAAATTTTTTGTTTATCAGCCTGTTTTGAAAACGAAATACATCGAATTGATGTTTGATGTAAATGATTTTTAAAGTAAGGGGGACCCTCCCTATTGGCTGGCCTTCTTTAAAGTTTGAAATGAATAAACGAATGAACTTTTATAAAATTTTGTTGTACTTTTCCAAACTAATTTTGTCTCTATTTTAGTCAGTCAGGTTTTTTGAGAAAAAAAATGTAAAATGGTACATCATTATTCCGGCTGAGTCAATGAAAAGTCTCTTTTATTATATTTTTCTCTTTTTCGAATTTCATTTATAAGATTAAACAAAGTCATATTTGAAAACACCACATGCATTTATTGACAAATCAGTGTATGGTATTAACCCATTCCAATAAGGCATGATGTTCTATACCAATCTCCATACATATCTGATTTCAATCTCTCGATACTTTAAATTTTTTTGTCTATTTTAAGAAGTGTCTAACTCCGATGTTCTTATAAAATTTCTTACGATTGCTCTTCGTTAAGGAACATAATCAAAATGATATTCTTTTCCATTAAGATTATGTAGATTTTTCCAACTGGCATTTGTATTTTCGTCAATGTACTTAAATTTCACTGATTAAAGGAATCAATTTAAATTTTCATCAGGAGTCTGTTTTTTGTCACGTTGAAAACTTGTTTCTTTCCATTTTAAATAATAACTATTATTTGTGAAATATAACATTTCGTAAACATTTTTATAACAGTGCAAAACTGAGAATTATTTTGCAGACAATGCATTTATCGTTCGTTTATATTATGAAGTGAAGATTTGTTTAACAAGATATTTTCTAAAAAATTTTTCAGTCAATTTTGATAAATAACATTTCGCTTTGTAACTGATGATAGTTTTTTGAAATTTTACTTCTAACCTAACCCACCCCATGAAAAAAATGTTGAAAATTTTCAGAACAGCGGTTTGGAGAATCGATCTAGGAGGAATTACTGATTCTGTCGGTTATTGTTAAAACAAAAAAATCATCTGCCCCCAAATCATGTACAAAATCTGTAGCGTCAAAAGGACCAATAATTCGCATAAAGATTTTTTAAAAGTAACATGTCTTAATTGATTCTGATAGCTGTTATTATTTATATTTTGATGATTTTAAGTCAACAACAGAAATATTTTCCGACAAAATTTCTGAATATTTCTTTTTCAGTTTTACTTGCTGAAAAATTTGTTGATCATGGATTTTATACAAAGATGTCCATGAAAAGTGTTAAAGTTCTCACTTTTATTCTAAAATAACAAGGTTGATCACCAATATTGTTCGATAAGTGACTTCAATTGCATAGTTGTGTAATTTATTTAGTTGTTGGTCTACTCAGTTCGTCTGCAAGGATTTTCTTCTTTCTTTCAACAAATTCATACGATAAATAAATTGAGTCAGATTAGAATCAATCAAGCTGTTCTTTTAAAAAATTTGAATGAACACAAAACAGATTTCCTTTACCAACTGAATAATTATCTTTGACACACCTATGAGCCCTTTCCAATAATCAATCCACATCCATATTGCATATATAACTTCATCAATAATACTGTATCTTGACTGAGCGTCATTCAATTTTTTACTGAAATTACCACAAATACCTTCTGTTTGATACAGTATTACTTAAACTTCCAGCTCACTTGCGTCAGGAGGAATGTTGAACGTCAAGATGAAATAATTTTTCGGTTTGCACAAGATTCTCCTAGATAGTTTTGACAATCTTCATTTCTTGATAAAAACACGTATATTTCTGGCCTTACCTTCTAATTTATCTTATGAAGAAATAAGAGTACTAGAAATGTTTTTAATAAATTACCATACAAACAAATTCTTTTAAAAGGTTGCTGCAATTGTCTTCTGGTCGTTTGTTTTTTCCATTCATTAAATGTCTTGGTTGTGGAAACATCTTGTTTTAAGAAAACTTCTCGAATAATATATTTAAATATCTCATTTCGTTGATACAAAAGAAAACAATTAAAAAAATTTGTCCTTATATTTTGTTCTATAGATATAAAAAATCTCGTACAACAATTCTTTATATTTTTCTCATTCTCAAAAAAGATTTATATTTCTTTCAGCAATAAAAAATATTTTCGAATCGTTCTTGAATTTTTGATATTTTTTCATCTAAAAATTTTTGAGAATTGTTCAGTCACATTGAGATCTAAATAAATTTGAACTTTTGAAGAAGCGCAAAAATGCCATTTTATTACAATCTCTCTTATGGATCGGGATTTAATTGAATCTCTTCTTAAAATCTATTTACGTAAAGTATTTCATACCTTTAAATTTCTCGATGACATCAGAAATTAATGGTAATGATATTTTATTTCTTGACTTATCAGATTTAATTGTCTATAATCAATCAAAAGTAATCCTCTTCCGTCAGATTTTTCTTTTATGAAACATGGATCGGCATATAAAGGGCTCGTATACTCTCTTTTACATTTTTTGAAGCCCATTAAGTTTATTTTTCATCATTTGACTTTTATAAGTGCCACATCATATGGTATTCGAGATGGGATTCTATTACATATATAAACAGTATTTCCAAAGTGTTACAAATAAGAGGCGAGCTTTGTCTATAGTAAGTTTATACTCTTCAAGAAACGATTTGATTTCAATTGTCGACTTCTTAGTTATGCATCGACCGATAGAAATGTTTTCAGATCATTCATATTTTGAATTGCACAATGTGGTTTAATTTTCAAAAGGTTCATGAATATCCCCCATTTTTGTCCGTATATATATACAAAAAAAACTTTATATTTAGTACAAATATCTTTAACTCATTATTAGTGTTTTGTTAGGCTTCTTTACCTTCAATTTGACTGTTCCTTCTATTATTTTTGATTTACCTTTTGCAGACATCTGCTTCTATGTGTTTTTTTCTCGATCTTAATGCCTGGCATTTTCGCTAGTAATTCAAGTGATATTAGTGAAATACTTGCACATGTAACGAAAAGAATAGTTAGTGATAATGATTTAAGTCAAACATTTAAGAGAGGCAAAGAAGTAGTTTATTCGGTGTTTTTCTTCTAATTATCATTCTTATTTTTATTTTCTGTAAACTTGGCGTGTTAATTTTTTTACTTCCAATTGCTCTTTTCTGATTGAATCATTCACCGTTATTGTAATTTTCAAAATTAATTTTATAATTGGAAAATCGATTTTTCTCACTTAAAGAACATAAATATCTGTTTGAAATATTTGACTAGTATACATAATTTTTTTACAGACTTTTTGCTTATCAAAAGTCCTAAACTATAGAAAAGTGTTTCGACATTCAAATGTAGTTTTTGAATGGATTGGATTTTTATACATTTTTCGATCACTTTATCTGTCATTCAGCGAATACTGAAAGTCTTCTGTCATTTTTTTTGAAAATCTTAACAAAGTAATTCAAATTGCCTTATGTTGTTCTCAATAGCATTTCTTAACAAAAAATTTTGCTCTTTGGCTTGGGCGAATCGGGGGTCCCTGCATCCAAATTTTTCTTGCTTGCTGGCATCTTAATAAAAATCTGAAATTATCCTCAATAAAACCAAAAATAAATAGAGAACAAATAAATAAATTGTCCACAAAGAAGAAGATAAAATTTATTACATGGTTCCTTTTATAGTTTCCATGAAACTATTCTGAAACCATCTACCACAGATATTGTGGGATCACATCACTGTCATAAGATTAACCAATCACAGCTCTCACTTGCTTCATTGACAGTGATCTACCACTACAATAGTGGGTTGCAATCTGATGTGACACTCTTATAGGACATCACAATCACAATGCCCCTTTTTGTTTCCTCTTTATCAGGAAACACGTTTCAAGAATTGGATCATCAGAAACTTCTTTTCTGATATGACACCTTATTTGTGTCATCATATCCAACAATTATTTGTTAATTTCATCAATGGTTTAAGTATTACACTTGGTTACGAAATACACAATTTCTTGGACCAGAATATTTTAAAATTTAAAAGACGATTCATCAACTTCACAAGATTCATACTTTGAACAATAAGACATCGATCAGTTACTTTCAGTACTGCGTAACGCCTGAACTACATGATAAGTTACCAGAGTATGAAACTATTCAAGATGCATTTCAACAACTTGGCAAATTAAAATATAATTAGACAAATTATTACTCATTCTGTTCTTACCTAATAACAATCCAACTTAGAAATTTTTCTCCGGTGTCAGAATATAAACACGCTATTAAAAAGACACTGAATCGCATGCAAATTTCCAGGCCAATGAACGATTCAGAATTTTTGGATAAATTAACACAATCATTTTTTTGTGGTATACCAGACAACCTGAAGGTTGAATTCGCTATGCATAACAATATAAAAATATATAATAATATTGAATCATTTAAAAGAGCAGAGACAAAGATAATATCTGATTTGAAAAAAAAATTATGACCTATTTCAATTAATACAAGATAAAACCCCTGAACAATCACAGCAAAAAGCTTATAATACAACCTCAAGTAATAAATATTGCGCATATAATAAAAACAACTCACACGATACGCGTGATGTTTTAACCTCAAAAATCAAGATGAGCGTCAGAAATCAAAAAAAAACAACGTCAATGACAAAAACAATCAGTATATGAGTAATAAAAATCCAAACTTAATAAGATCTTCTGAATTATCAGTAGTGGAAATTCTTTGCACATTAAATGGTAT
>LGUB01000006.1:0-46875 GCA_001432165.1 Pseudoloma neurophilia
AGTTCTTTTGATGTTTTTTGTCCGTTATTTGTCTTTAATCGTTTTCTATCTCCATTAAAATAATCAAAATCTGTTGAATATTTACCACCTTGTTCTGGTTTATTAGAGGGTTTCTCTGATTTATTATCTGGTTTATTAGAGGGCTTTTCTGATTCTTTTGATTTAATAACAGTTTTAGCAACAGACAAGTTTGTTTTTTTCTCATCAGACTTCTCTGATAATTTCTCAGACGGCCTTTCATCCTTTAACTCTTCAAATGAAATAATTTTGAGTGGTTTCAAATCACCCGGTCCGATATTTAAAGAAGTGTTCGAGCAGTTTTTCACTTTAGATGCGGAATCCTGGGGTTCTATCGGATTGGTCTCAACTGAATCGGAATCGTGTTGGTCAGTTGGTTCAGGCTGTGATTTTTTCTCTGATCCAGGCTGTGATTTTTCATCAAATGAATTCTTTGATTCAGTCTGTGATTTTTCATCAAATGAATTCTTTGATTCAGGCTGTAATTTTTCATCAGATTTTTTCTCTGATTCAGTCTGTAATTTTTCATCAAATGAATTCTTTGATTCAGTATTAGATTCTGCTGGTTCCACTCCGGTCACACTATCAGTTGGTTTCGGATCATCAAATTTCTCCACAGTCGGTGATTTTATGACATTATCTGATTTCTGATCAGACAATTGATCAACTGAATCTTCATTTTGTTTTGTATCCTGTGATAGATCATTAGATTTTTCACTTATTTTTCCACCTTCAAAGACATCAGCAGATTTTTCAACATTAAGCTCAGTAACTTCAATTTTTTCAATTTCTGGACTTGATTGTGGTTTTAAAATTTCTTGTTCTGTTTCATCGGATAAAAGACCAACAAATCCATAGGGATCTATTTCGGTTGAACTAATATCTTCTTCAATTCTTTCATTAATTAGTTCATTTCTTTGATCATTCATATGTTCATTAATTTGATCATTCATATGTTCATTAATTTGATCATATTCTGTGTCACATTTGACCACATTTTCCAATAAATCTTCCAATCCATCAACATCAAAGCACATTTGAACAATATCGGGTGTTTTTGGTTCCGTTGGACAATTTGCATCTTCTGTTATAGAAGTATCAGAATCCTGTGGTATTTCACTATAACAGGTAATATCTGAAGATATTTCAATTTCTATTGATGAATTTTTTATAGAGCTAAAATTATCAGGTTTATTAGTCGAATCCTGATTTTCTGGTATTTTTTCGTTTTTTTGATCTTTTTTTTGTAATCTTTTTTTGTTTTTTTTTTGTGTACTTACTTTATTCCCTGTCCTTGTAATTTCATCCTTTGCCCCTGTCACTTCATCCTTTGCCTGTGTCACTTCATCCTTTGCCCCTGTCACTTCATCCTTTGCCCCTGTCACTTCATCCTTTGCCCCTGTCACTTCATCCCTTACCTGTGTTTGTAATTTTTTTTGTTTTTTTATTTGTAAATTTTGTGACTCAACCTCTTCTAATAAACTTAAAATAATTTCATCTGCGGTCAAATGTTCCTGTCGTTCTACTTTTACAGCTACTTCACTGTCTTTGTTAATTTCACTGTCTTTGTTAATTTTATTGTCTTTGTTAATTTTATTGTTATTAACAGCTATTTTATTAAAAGAACAGGATGTCTCTTCATGGTGATCTGATGAAATTAAATTACTTTCAGAATAATCACTATCAAAATTTTGATAATTTGACATTTTTATCTAATTTAGATATTATTTCTAATTTGCTTAATATACTTACAATTGTCTCTATCAATATTCTAAAATGTGATTGTTTTACTAAGGGAAACAACAACTTTTTGTTTTTATACTGGTTATTATTCTAGAAGTTCTTTTATTGTTTTTGGAGGGAACTTTTCAAAATAAGCAATTTTTATAAAATTTATCGTTTTTGGTAAATTATTAATAAAATACTGAAACGGAAAATTAATTTGAGCCACGATTCAGGCAGTTTAGGTTAAAAACCATGTTATCAAACACTGTAATACTGTAATGCTATAATACTGTAATATTGTAATATTGTAATATGATATTTTATAAAAAATCAATCTAATCAATAAAATGATTTTAATCACTTTTTAATCACTTACCATATACAGCAGGCGGTTAATTTTTGACCCCTTCTGATTTTTAATTTTCTGTTTTGAATGATTTAAGAAAATTTCAACATTTTAGAAATAAATTTAAATTTTTTTGTAAATTTTATATTTTTTGTAAATTTCAACATTTTTGAAATAAATTTATATTTTTTGTAAATTTCAACATTTTTGAAATAAATTTAAATTTTTTGTAAATTTCAACATTTTTGAAATAAATTTTATATTTTTTTGTAAATTTTATATTTTTTGTAAATTTCAACATTTTTGAAATAAATTTAATTTTTTTGTAAATTTTCTGATTCTTTAAAAGCACTTGGCCTGGTTTGAGCTCAAAATTGAAAACCTCTCATCATTAAGAGATTCTTCATGCACTTTTAAATCAATGAAGGCATTTTTTAACTCACTGCTAATTTTGTACCTGTATGATGTGTTTTTTAGATAACACATTTTTCGTTGTATTTTTCATATTTTTTAATGTTTTATGCATTTTTTCATATTTTTTAATGTTTTATGTATTTTTTCATATTTTTTAATGTTTTATGTATTTTTCATATTTTTCATATTTTTCGTATTTTTCGTATTTTTCATATTTTTCATATTTTTCATATTTTATGTATTTTTTCATATTTTTCGTATTTTTCCTGTATTTTATGTACTTTCTTTTCATTTAGATCACTTTAAAATTTCAAATAATACGATCCTACCCCCTCAATGGCAACAACTCCCATTCAAATAACACCTGGTCAAAAATTATCTATTATTAATGGAAAAGGCATTATTGAATTACAAAATGATTCTTTAAATGGTTACGGTTATAAAATTAGAACAACATCACCAAATGCTTATAAAGTTGAACCAAATATTGGAATTATAAAACCACTAGATTCTTTAAAAATATATGTCACAATGAAAGATAAAAAACCAGGATGTAATGATAAATTTAATATTTTAATTTATGAATTTGATCATAAAAAGAGTTTTGAAGAGTTAAAAGAATATATAAGTAATGAAAAAACACCTTTTATATCAAGAATATTACAAGTTGATAATATTATAAATGATAAACCTACTTTACAAGCAGAAAAGAGTTCATTATTTTTAATTCTTACAATTCTGATGTTGATATTCCTGTCACCAACACTTATCAGAAATTTTCTGACTCTTTAAATAAAATTTGATCTTCATTTGTTTTTTCATAATTTTTATGCATTTTATAAAAAACAAAATAATTTTTTTTTCATAAATTTTATGCATTTTATTTTTATGCATTTTTTTAAAACATAATTTTTTTATGAATTAATTTTTATGCATTTTGTTTTAATGCATTTTTTTAAAAAACAAAATAATTTTTTTAATGCATTTTTTTAAAACATATTTTTTTTATGAATTAATTTTATGCATTTTATTTTAATGCATTTTTTTAAAAAACAAAATAATTTTTTTATGCATTTTTTTAAAACATATTTTTTTTATGAATTAATTTTTATGCATTTTTTAGAAACATAAATTATTTTTATACATTTTTATGCATTTTTTAAAACATAAATTTTTTTAATGCTTTTTAAAATAAAAAAGGAATGTAGTTAAAATCTTCATTATACTAACAGATCTCTTCTGCAACAATAAAATCACCTACTTCTACTCCCATAACAGATTTTATAATATTAGCACTACCTTCATAGTCATAATTGATTTTTAAAAAATAAGCTCTCATAAGTTCCATTTTTTTATTTAATGATCTTAATAATAAATGATTCTTTTCAAGAATAACAAATTTTGTTTTTATAATGTTTAATGGACGAATTCCAATAATTTCAAGAACAATTGCAATATTTTCTAATTTTTCATCCCATTCAGCTTTATTCTCCATACACTTCTCCGTATTATCCTCCATGTACTTCTCCATATACTTTTTCTTCTCCATTGTATCTTCCATATACTTTTTCTTCTCCATTGTATCTTCCATATACTTTTTATCTTCCATATCTTTATTATCCTCAATATACTTTTTCTTCTCCATATCTTTATTATCCTCAATATACTTTTTATTCTCCATATCTTTATTATCCTCAATATACTTTTTATTCTCCATTTTTTCTAAAATTTCATTCGTCAATTGAAGATCATTTTCTTGAAAAGATCTAACACAAAATTCTCTTAAAATTTTATTATTATAAATAATTTTTGTATTTTTTTTATAATATTCTACTGCTTTTTTATAATCTGAACGAATAAAATAAATAAGTTTATATTCTTCATCTAATTTTTCTTCTTCTATAACAATAAAATCTAAAGAATGATCTATTGTTTGATTTTCTTCATATTCAGATTTTATTTTTAATATTTTTTCACCTGCTCTTTTTCTCTGAATCGTAATATCATCTTCAAAAAATAAAAAATCAAAATAAATTTTTTTTGCTTCATCAATACCTGAAAGTAATTCAATAAGATCACTTTTATCATATTTTGTTTTCATAAGCATTTTAATATAAAATAATTTGTTAACTGATTTTTTTAATAAATTACAAATTTTTAAAAGTTGAATCAAACATTTTTTATATTCAAAATAGTTTATATGGTAAATTGTTTGATTAAAAAGTGATAATTTAGCTTTTAAAAGTTTTTCTAATTGAGAAAGTTTTATAAAATCATCTTGTTCTAAAGAGTGTTGTTCTAAAGAGTGTTGTTTTAAAGAGTGTTCTTTATGATTTAGTTCTTTTTGTTTGTGTTCCTTACCCTGTTTGTGTCCCTGTATCTCACCCTGCTGTTCCTTACCCTGCTGTTTCTCACCCTGCTGTTCCTTACCCTGCTGTTTCTCACCCTGTTGTTCCTCACCCTGCTGTTCCTCACCCTGCTGTTTCTCCCCCTGTATCTCACCCTGCTGTTCCTCACCCTGCTGTTTCTCACCCTGCTGTTTCTCACCCTGCTGTTTCTCACCCTCTTTCTCGTAATTATCAATGGTACTAATAAGCTTAGAATATTCTAATATAAAATCTTCTAATTTAGATATTCCATTCTCAGACTCCATACATTCTGATATTTTTCTATCAAATGCAATTTCTTCTGGTTCTTCTTCTGATTCTTCAATATTTATTTGTTGACTATGTTCAATTTCATCAATATTTTTTTTTATATTTTTATTAAGAACATTTTTAAGATTTTTTGGTAAATTTATATTATTTTCTTCAACTACTTTTAAAATTTTTTCTGCTATAATTGAATCCATTTTTTTTGTATTTTTAATATATTGTTGTATAAATGTTGTTCTTTCATTTACTGGTGGTAAAGAATCAAGTGTATAAATTATCTGTTTCTTCTTTGTCTTAGATTTCTTTTTCTGAATTACATCGCTTGTGGATGAACTATCATTTCCAAAAAAATGTGCCATGTTCGTTTATAAACCAAAAAATAATTTGAGGATAATCGGTTGCGGTTTTTTCTAAGGGTACTGGGAATGAAAAATTATGATATTTTTAAAATTATGTATTTCTTTGATTGGATAGATTCTTTGAAATTAAATCAAATTGTTTTTACTAAGATTGACTCAATTAGACTTACACATTTTATTAAGACTTAAACCTTTGACTGAGACTTACACATTTTACTTAGATTTACAGATTTGACTGGGACTTAAACATTTTACTTAGATTGACTCAATTAGACTTACACATTTTATTCCATTAGACTAAACATTTTACTAAGACTTACACATTTTACTAAGAATTACACATTTTATTCCATTAGACTAAACATTTGACTGGGACTTACACATTTTACTAAGAGTGACTCAATTAGACTTCCACATTTTATTCCATTAGACTAAACATTTTACTAAGAATTACACATTTTATTCCATTAGACTAAACATTTGACTGAGAATTACACATTTTATTAAGAATTACAGATTTTACTAAGAATTACACATTTTACTTAGATTGACTCAATTAGACTTACACATTTTACTTAGATTGACTCAATTAGACTTCCACATTTTATTCCATTAGACTAAACATTTGACTGAGACTTCCACATTTTATTCCATTAGACTAAACATTTGACTGGGACTTACACATTTTACTAAGATTTACACATTTTATTCCATTAGACTAAACATTTGACTGAGAATTACACATTTTATTAAGAATTACAGATTTTACTAAGACTTACAGATTTTACTAAGAATTACAGATTTGACTAAGATTGACTCAATTAGACTTACACATTTTACTAAGATTGACCCCCATACGGATACACCATTTTCCAAGTTATAAAACCAAATTATTTTATAAGATAAAATGAGTATTAAACCATTGCCAGTGACCATTATAAATCAAATTCAGTGTAGTACGGCATTGCCTGACAGATTTACAATAGTTAAAGAACTTTTAGAAAATTCAATTGATTCATGTTTTGATTGTGAATGTAATGAAAATTTTTATAAATTAACAATTAATAAAAATATACATTCTATTACTATTGATATTAAACCAGGTAAAATTTCAATTACTGATACGGGCTGTGGTATTTTACCAACTGATCTTCTCATTATTGGTAGGAAAAATTGGACAAGTAAAATACCTAATGAACTTGTTGAGCAGGATATTAGTACAGCAGATATTAGTAAGGATATTAGTACGACAGATATTGGTAAAACGGATATTAGTACAACAAACATTGGTACAACAAATATTAGTAAGGATATTGGTACAACAGATATTAGTACGACAGATATTAGTACGACAGATATTAGTACGACAGATATTGGTAAGGATATCAATACAACAAATATTAGTACGACAGATACTACTTTTTTGAACAATTTTTTTGCAAATCCAGGTTCTTTAGGCTTTCGTGGTGAGGCACTGACACTTATCAAAGAATGTGCAACTGTTGAGATAAAAAGTGGCTGTGATGGTTTCGCATACTCGGTAAATCTTATTAAAGATAAATCACTAAAGACAAATGAAAATCAACAATTTCAAAAAACACCTATAAAAAGAATTCCATATGTTAAAGGAACAACTGTTTCAATATCTGATATATTTGAAGGACAGTCATTAAAGCAAAAACGTATGCAAAAAGATTTTAAAAAAGAAAATGAGGCAATTTGTCATATGGCAATAGGATATTTTCTTTCAGTAATTTATGATTATTCTCGAGTGGTTTCAACAACTGAAAATGGTCTCAAATTTAAATTTTCTCAAAACAAAAGACGTTGTTCAAAATGTTTTAATTCAATTTCGTTTTTAATAAAAATTAACGGTCAAACGGTACAATCTTTGACATTTGGCGATCCGATCGATTGGCTAGGCAATATACTTAATTTTGAAGGATCAAATAGAAGTAATAGTGTATCTGAAAAAATGACAACAGAGTTTATCAGGAATAAAATGTTAGATCTCGTAATTTTTAAAATAAAATCAGAACTTTCAAGAGTTATGAATGTCACATCTGGGTTTTCTCACATACAATCAGAAATTTCTCATGAATTTATATCGAATCTTTCAGAATCAGAAAGATTGGGCTTAGAATCATCAAAAGATAAAAATAATAAATCACAAACACAATCATCAAAAGATAAAAATAATAAATCACAAATATTGATTTATAAAGGATCATCAACTAAGCCAGTAGTCATTTTGATGGTAAATGGTCGATATTGTCGAAATAAGCAAATTGAGAGACTGGCACAAAATCGAGTTATTGCAGATCAGACAGTTGAAATTCAATCTGCGTATTCAAATAACAGAGATAAATCACAAACTGACAGTAGATTTTCACCAAAGACCATGTTTTCTGTGCCTAGAACGCTTGTAATTTTCATAACAACTAACCTTGTGGATCATAATACAGAAGGGAAATTAGAAATCATCATAGCACAAGAAATAATCAATCATATCTCGGAAATGCTTGTAGAAGAAGGTGTTAAATCGGCCGAAAGAATTCTGACACAGAAAGAAAAACCGGGTAAGACTGAAAATCAGTGTAAGACTGAAATTAAACAAAAGAACGAAAATCTGTGTAATACTGAAAATCTGCGTAAGAATGAAAATCAGTGTGATACTGAAAATCTGCGTAAGAATGAAAATCCGTGTGTTACTGAAAATCTACGTAATACTGAAATTAAACAAAAGAACAAAAATCTGTGTGAGACTGAAAATCTACAACAAAATATAAATAACCAACAAAAAACTACAGAAAATCTACAAAAAACTACAAATAACCAACAAAAAACTACAAATAATCAACAAAAGAACGAAAATGAAATACAAGGAAGGCCTTCAATCAAACTTTACAGACAAGAAGCCAATCTACTCGATTATATGCGAAATAAGAACGCTCAAAATCAATTTGATGATTCAAAGTATTTTAAAAATCAACAGACACGTACAAATAAAATCAAAACTGATATTATTGGTCAATTTGATGATCTTTTATATGTGCAACAGAATGATCAAATGCTCGTATGTTCTGTATCTGATATTTTAGCAGAATATATTTCAATGATTTCTGAATTTACTGGAAGAAATAGTGGCACAAACCTTAAAAATGCATGTGTAAAGACTGGTCAAAATAAACTATCTTTAGACCATGTGTCAATTCGATCAAATAAATTATTAGACGCAGTAGTATTTCTTATAAACGAAAAAGTGGATCTCAAATATGACCATGAAAACTTGAGTAGGGCATTCGATCGATATGAAAATGAAATAAAAAATGACTTAAAAGACAAAAAATTACAAAATAAACACATCAAAAAGTTAAAATTGGCACTTACAACAGCTTTTACTTCAAAAAATGATCTCAAAGACCTTTTCAGGTTTTTACAGAACAGAATTGACACACAAAAGCACATGCATCCACTGACAGATCTCAAAACTATCTACAAGGCTGTCGGTCGCTGACTAGAAATAAATTATATATGAAGAGTTTTTTTTCTAGAAAATTTTATTATCCTTCGAGTTATAAATTTAAAAGTGTTATGAAACAATTTTAAAGATTTTTGACTTTCTAAATTTTTTTTAAACAGAAATTTATTCTAAAAAAATATTCACAATCAAATCAAGATGAGAAAAGAACAAACTGGTCTGCTCGTCAGGGCAACCGTGGATATCCTTGACTTTGAAAGTGAAAACCATTGCCTAAAAAGTTATTTTTATTATAAAGTAAAGCAAAATTTGACTGCTTCTGATAAATTTGTTCCACCGATCATACTTAACATACGCTTCACTTCTTTGTCTATCAAAATATATTCTCGATCTTTGTCTAGTTTTTTAGAAGATATTTCAGGCGATTTTTGTTCTGGATCGGAATTGCTTTGAGCAATTTCTTCTAGTGAAGGTGTACGATAAGCGAGAATTTTTTTATCAACATATACAAATGCCCAACGATCCAATTGATAAAGTTCACAACCTAGGCTTGTTTCTTTAATAAGGCTTGTGAGAGCTTCATGGATGCAAAGTGATCTCGACAAAAGCAAATCCAATTCCTGAATAGTTGCTGGCAATGGTGGCAGTTTTTTCAAATTTTTGATTTCTATTGAGGGTTGTGGGTTCTCTGACTTTGACTCGACCACTTCTTCGTTAGGTTGTGTTGTATTTTCAATATTCTTTTTGTCATTCTCAGTTTCATCACGTGTACGCAATGAATTCATTGTACGAATTTGTCGTATTTCTACTCTAATAAGTCTAATGAGCTCCCGTGCATTATAACAGTCTGCTTCTAAATCTATATTCCAGTCATTAATCTGGTTTCTAAAAGTGACAGTTTCAAATATGATATCTATAAAAAATTTCAAGAGCTTTAATTTTGATTCAAATAGTATTTTGTCATGATTTTCTCCTTTAGTTTGCTGAAATGGTGACATTTGTTCATTTTCAGTTGAATCTATGACACGTGGTTTTTTTGTGGTTTTATCAGGTTCTTCAATCACTTCTTGACTTGATTTGTGTTCTTGAGGGCTTATCACCCCTTGTTTAATTTTTTTACGACTAAGTTCTTTTTGAATCACTCGTAAATCAACTGATAAAGGTGCAGTTTTTCTAAGGAATCGCCTCATATCTTGAAAGAAGGAAAGAAGCGTGCCAAATGTTGGTCGTGCTTTTGGCCAATCTGTCCTTGTGTGTTCAATTAGAATTGCTGTATTTGTAGAATTGAAATTATGAAAATTTTCATATTTTTTATTTAAAATATTTTCAGGTGTTTTTTCATCATCGTCTACGATTGTAATACACTGATCATCCCAAAATAGATCAATTGCTTGATTTACCATTTCCATGATAACTGACAGTTTTTCTTTTTTTCTCTCAGATTGTAAAAAAGTGAACAATTTTTCGAACAGTTCATTATAAGATCGTTCAAAAAGATCATGAAAAGATTCAAGAGTTATATGTGTGTTAATTAGGTGTCTTTTGTTTTTATATGGTTCAATATCTTTCAAACTATCATATACAGAGTTAATGATTAAGTCAGATTTCTTATTAACAAGAGAATCAACTGTTTTATTTTTTGTATCAATTTTTAAAACTTCTCTAAATTTACAAAAAAAGTCATAAACCACCAAATATTCTGTCATTAGAGAATTTGGCACGTTTTTAAATGTAAAAATTGGACAATCTTCCAATAATTTGGTTATTTTATCATTAGTGGACAATGGTTTCGATTGTGGTGTCACTGGCTCTGTTTTTTGAAGTGGTCTTTTATCATTTAAATGACTATGACCAAAAAATGATTTTTTGTCAATTGTGTCAGATTCATGATTTGATAAAATCTCACCGTCTTCGTATAATTGTTTTTGATTTGAGTCATCCGGTCGTGGTTTCAGGTAATTTAGGGATGCTGTGTTCATAATATGGTATTCTTCTTCTGTTTTGTTTGGAGTTTGTGTCTTTTTTATATATCGTTCAAGATTATTTATACGTCTTGCTGTTTCCAATTTTCTTTTGACTGTATTGTTATTATTTGCTCGTGGATGAGGGGGTTGTCCCGGTACTGAGTACTGTGTGACCTGTTCGATATCTGATTGTGATTCATTTTTATTGACTGTTCCATTTCTCATTTCTCTAAATTGAAAATGGTCATTACGAGAAGAATGGTGATTATGAGTGTTGTTACGAGAAGAATGGTGATTATGAGTGTTGTTACGAGAAGAATGACTATTATGAGTGTTGTTACGAGAAGAATGACTATTATGAGTGTTGTTATGAGAAGAATGACTATTATGAGTGTTGTTACGAGAAGAATGACTATTATGAGTGTTGTTATGAGAAGTATTGGAACCAAGTCGTGAACTGGGCCCTATTACTGAATTCTGTGTTTCTGATTGGTAGACAAATCGGGCATGTTCTGCTTCAAGATCTGATAGTACATTTTTCTTAAGAACTCTGCCAAAGGCACGTGTTTCAGTTACACTACATAAATAATTTTCTATGATATCTGGTGAAACGCGTAATGATTGAGACATCCTATTGCTTAATGTTGAAATTGGCACTAATGGTGATTGCAAAAACTGATGAATCAATGTTTTCTTATCAGCAGGATTTAGATGCATCCTAAATAAAATATTTGTATGAATATTGTATATAAAAAAATTAAATAAAATTTTTTAAAATAAACTTATTTAAATGATCGTGATGTGTTTTTGTATTAATTGCTCAATGATTAAAAATTTTTCTAATATAAAGTAAGGGTTAAAAATGAATACGTTTTTGTACTAAACTTTCTTGAAAGACTATTTCCTAAAAAATCCTAAAGAAATAAAATTTTGACAATTTGGTACATTTTGAAACGAATTTTTCATGATAAACTGTAATATGATAGTACAGATCATTCAATAGAATAAATTTAATAAACATTTCTATAATTAGAGAAAAACAAGTCAGAATAAGAAAAGTACTTGACATAATGAAAAATAATTAGAAAAGGTTGATATTTCTGAAAAATCTACCGAAAAAGGTGTTGACAGTTTATCAGAATTTTGACATTAATTAATTTAGAAAGGTGATCAAATTAAATGAGATAAACATCTAAAGTTTTTACAGAAAAATTGTTCAAAACAAAGACACAAGGTTTTCATTAAAAAATTTATTCAGGTCAAAGATTTTGTGTTTTCATCGAACATTCAACCTGGTTAAAGTTTTTATCAGACATGCCACATAGACCTATCGTATTCAAGAACATTTAACCTGGTCATAAGTTTTCATCAGACATGTCACATAGACCTACAGCATTAAAGAACATACAAAATGTCATTAACGTACAGCATTAAAGAACATTCACCTGGTCATAAGTTTTCATCAGACATGTCGCATAGACCTACAGCATTAAAGAAACATTCGGCTATGTTTTAGATTTGATGTTTGATCAAAAATAAAATCAAATTTTAATCCAGAAAGTTCCTTTATTGATCCATTATACGACACCATCCACTGGCCAATACAAAAAGCACAATCTCACTATCAACACCTTGGTTAACAAATTCTTCGACCTGGGAGAGTAAATATGCTAAGCTTGTTTTCTTTGATGAATCAAGGAGAATAGAACCTGAATTTACAGTTTTATCATTTTTTGTTCTAGAAATTTCATCGAATAATATTTCACAATGATCCATAATTATGAGATCAGACAGTGTAATGATGAATTTAGTTACAACGTAGGCTGAATTGATAAAATCAGTAATAAATTCGTCGACTTGTTCAATCTTTAGTGTTAAAAATCTGTAAATAAGATTCTGTGGCACATGGCAGAGCAAATAATTCAGTAAAAAAACATTCGATGTTTTAATCGATCCACTCATTTGAGATGTTGTTTTAATTTTTGTTGATTCATCGAATATTTCTTCATCTGAAATAGAAATGTCATATTGTTGTAAATCAAATCTGGCAAGTGTTTTATAAGATTGTAAAACATTCAGGCATCTTCTAATATCCATATCACATTCCTTCCAGAGTAATTCCTGATCAACAACTAGTTTTTCTTTTATGATGACCTCCTCGAGATGCTTTTTCATTCGATCTTTATTAAATTTAATAACCTGCGCTCTAGAACGAATAGGTAACGATAATTTCGATAAATAATTTGCACAAAGTATAAATCTGCCTTTTTCCATAATTCGCCTAAGACAATTCTGTGCATCTGCAGTCAAGTAATCACATTCATCTAGAAAAATATATTTGTTTGTTGGTAAATTTCTGATTGTGTCAATACCTCGATGATTAGAAGCATTCAATTCTAAATCAGGCGATAATTGCAGCGCGTAGGTAGTTTTGCCAGTACCTGCTGGTCCATGCAACAACAGATTGTGTCGTGGTGGTTCTATTTTAAATTTTGGTCTATATTTTTCTGACCAGAGCATTCTTTAAGTTAAAATGTAATGATCTGAACAGCTTCTTTGTTACGCAATGATTGACTGAGGGTTTAATTTTTGTCAAATTACTTGATTTTCATTGCTCTGACGAGCAGACCAGTTTGTTCTTTTCTCATCTTGATTTGTTTGTGTGAATATTTTTTTAGAATAAATTTGTGTTTTAGAAAAAAATTCCTTGATTCTCATTTTAAGATTGAATCGTTGATAAGACTTCACGACGTAGAAAAAAAGTATTCAAAATTTGAAAATGATTTTTTTTAAAAAATACATTTAGAAAATTGAGCAATTTTATTTTTCAGTTTTTTCAACATTTGTAGGCTGCATTTTTTCAATGAAGATGCTATTTTGTTCACGTCTAAACTGACAAATAATTTTGCCAGGTTTTATCTTCTCTTTACTATGTAAAATGAGAAATTTTTTGGGTGGTATTTTTATTGTTTGTCCGATATCAGGAATATGCACATTGAATTTACATTTCAACTCTATCGGACTACTGTTGATTTCAGGTGTAATCATTGTAGATGTACTTTCAATCACATCATATAGATCTGTTAATTGTTCATTACCCTCTTGATTCAGAATAGTTTCTGATTTTAATCGCTTAACATTTTCATCTGGAACACTAAAATCGCTCTTCTCAGATTCTGAAGATGAATTTTCAAGGAAAGACCCTGTATGAATTTCTGGCTTTTGTTGAAATCCCTTTTCATTTTTTGATGCCTTAACATTTGACAAACTCGCAGAGATTTCGATTTCAGCTGACAATGACTCTTTTTCAGATTCATTTGAACTTTTTTCCAAATCATCGCTGCTTTCTTCTCGATTATTTTCATTATTTTCAGATTCATTTGAACTTTTTTCCAAATCATCGCTGCTTTCTTCTCGATCATTTTCATTATTTTCAGATTCATTTGAACCTTTTTCCAAATTATCGCTGCTTTCTTCTCGATCATTTTCATTATTTTCAGATTCATTTGAACTTTTTTCCAAATCATCGCTGCTTTCTTCTCGATCATTTTCATTATAATCAACATTTCTGGACATTTTTTCTGTTGAATCAGAAGAATGTGTTGCTTTATCTTCTTTTGAAACCACAGTTGTTCTAGATTGAAGTAGTACATTTTGGTCAGATTTCTTTGGTTCATTAATGAACTCTTTGCAAAGTAGAAATTTGAACTTTTTCATTCTTTGAGAATGGCCGTGCACAAGTGCAATATTTTTAGGATTAAGTGCCTTGAAAAATTTTATCATTGTGTTACTGTCAGAATGTGCAGAAAATCCGATTGATTTAATTTGGCATTTTGAATTTTGAACCAGTGGTTCTTCATTTTTCTCCGCCTGTTCTATTTCTGAACAGCAATTTCCTGGTAAAATAACTAAATTGTTTTCATTGTGGCGTATAGATTGAAATATTTTCTTGGTGGCACCTTTCGATATAAAACCAGGCGATGAAAAAATCACCAAAGATTTGTGATTCAATGTATTCACATTTTTATCTTTTGCATCTTTTCTCTTCATACATGTATATTCAGAAAGTATCTCGTGTTTGAATGGCTTAAGATCTTTCATTTTTACACAGATATCTGGATTGAGAAAATCGGCGTATCGTTCATAAATTTTCAGTCCTTGATCCATAACATTACTGGCATAGTAAAAATCACATTTTTCTTTATATTTAACAGGTAAAAATTTTTCGATAATCATTTTTATTTCGTGCAATCGACCAAGTGCGTAACATGGCAAAAGTATGATACCAGATTTATCGATATGTTCTATCAAAAGAGAGATAAATTTGGCAATTTTATTCAATCTGGATTGTCTGTTAACTGTAGCAAATGTTGATTCAGCGATTAATAAATCTGGCTGTTGAATAGAATTCAAAATATTTTTTATTTTATTGCGCTCACACATTTTCAGTTCTTTAAGTTGATTTTTCTCAGACATCAACATATTTGAATATTTTTTAAGAAATTTATGAGCACCAGGGAGATGCAACTCGCCTTCAAACATAAAATCTCCTGTGTAAACGATTTTATAAGTTTCTAGAGTTTTAAATTCCGTGTTAATAATATTACTCTGTGATTTTGATATCGAATTGATTGACAGCCTTTTTTCATCATCTTGATCTAAAACAGTTTTGAGATTTTTGGCATTACCATTTGTGATAAATATTTCAAAAATTGCAGCTCCGATCACATGTCCAGCAGGAAAGGCAGTGATTTCAACTGTTTCATCTTTAAAAAGATATTTTTGTCGGTCATAAAATCCTATTGTCTCAATTTGTGACATAATATGTGTAAAATCATCATAAACAGGTGTGAATTTCTTAAATTCCTCTAATTGCACCGATAGAACTGCTTTTGTTGGTTGTGTCATTATAATTTTACCAGAGAAAGGCTTTATAACCTTATATTTGTCATATTTTATTTTAGATGTTATAAATGGCAATAAAGCAGAATGATCAAGATGAAAATGAGATAAAACTACAATATCTAGTTTAGAGAAGTCTAGATATATTAAGCCGTCCTTATTTTTACCAGAAGAATCAGCAGTAAATAACTTTTCAAAAACAGGCAGTGCATCAACCTTGGCACCGAGTTTTATTCCACAATCCAACATAATTTTAAAATTTTTAGTTTCAAGAATATGGCAAGATCTGCCAACTTCTGCTGCAGAGCCCAATGCAGTGAATTTTACACTCATTTAAAATATTTTGGGGCAACTGCCCTCAATTTCCAAAATACGATTTCTGAGATCGATACGCTGTTGAAAAACACTTTATTTTTTTATTTAACACAAATGGATAAATCGAGACCAAATCAGGCACAAAAAATTTTATTTGAGCCTCGTATCACTTCAACCGAAAAACTTACACAGATTTTCGGAAAAATTCAGAAAGAAAAAATCACACGCGGTCTTAAGGCGTGTCACAGACTCATCCAGAAGAAAAATAATGGTCAAAAAATTAAAGGTATTTTGTTGATCCCTTTCGATTATACACCGATTGATGAAATCATTCATTTACCAGTTTTGTGTGAAAAAAATGAACTCGCTTACTGCTTTATAAAAAAGAAGCAGCTCAACAAACTTACAGGTTATAAATCGACCTGTGTTTTCATTAAAAAGAAAAAAGAATATCTCGATGAATATAAAGAGTTTATTGCAGCAAATCAGATGAGCAAATAAATTTTTCTCAGAAAATGATGGTCAAAAGCAAAAAATAAATTGATTTTTTAAAATCACCAATCGAGTCGTCTTTTTGCACTCTTTTTCATCATTTTTTTGATTTCTTCATCTGTAAAATTGTATACATCAGCAGACATTCCATTTTTGATCATTTCAGCTCGTTTTATGTCTGTATCTTTGACGAGATCTAGAATGCCTTCTAAATAACCACCTTGAAATTTCAATTTTTCATCCTTGCGCATGTATTCCGTTCCTGAGGGTTTGAATTTCTTCCAGTCACAATATTTTTAAACTTTTTCTTGGTTCAGTTTAAGAAATTTGCTTTAAGAATAAAAGGAAGTTAAATGATTAGAATTTGAAATCCTTTGAAAGATACTCAATTAGAAATGAAGAAACAAAAGTCAAGTTTTCATTTCAAAGGATTTGTTTTGAAACAAAAATCAAGTTTTCATTCCAAAGGATTTTTTTTGAAACAAAAATCAAGTTTTCATTCCAAAGGATTTGTTTTGAAACAAAACTGACCCTTATTAAAAATGGCAATTCTTTATTTTCAACAATTAGAAAACAAAAAAATCATTTCAAATTATCATACAGATGTTGGCAGACGGCTTAAAAGATCAAATGATGTACTTTTCAACAGTTTACTAAATATTTTGAAAGAAGTTATTGATTCTGCCAATATTAATCAAAATAACTTGTATAAATATGTAAAAGAGAATTATTATTTTTATATCTATTCAGGTAGTTCAATTGTTTTGGCTTTTATAGCAGATGGAAGTTTAGATGAGAAAAAATTGAACATTGTCATCAATCAGATAGAAAACGGTAAAACTACAGACATTCAGAAACTTTTAAATGATTTTAACAATGACAATTTAATGGACGATATCACAAGTGAACTCGCACAAACAAAGCAAATTGTCTCAAATTCTCTCAATTTGATACTCAACAGAGGAGAAAGAATTGATCAAATGAATTTATTGTCCGATGAACTGGGCCAAAAAGTCAAAAATTTTAGAAAAGAAAGCGAAAAACTGTTAGGTGGCAAAATTGCTGATCTTTTCATTGCTATTGGTATTGTTTTGTTCATATTTTTCCTGTATTTTTATTTTATCAAGTAAAATCCCTTCAGAATGAAAGTCTTATTTTGGTTTCTGTTTAAATTTGTGAATTTTTTTTGTTTTGATCGTTTTTTTTTTAAAATAGAACGATTTTTTTGAACTTCCTGTGATTCTTTTCGAATATGAAAATTTTTATTTCAGAATAATCAACATTTCAGATTAATGGTGTCTTTTTTGAAAAGTCGATCACCGTTCTCATCATATTCTTGCCCCTACTTCAAAGGAAAACAAATTTAACCGTTCCAAATTTTTAAGAAATATGATTTATTTTGTGCTTAAAACACTATGTACCACAGTTTTTATGATTACAGTCTTTATTTTTGGATTATATCTCAGATTAAAATATGACAGTGTCTTCAGAAATAACAAGATACAAAAAAGAAAAACACAGAAAGAGATTAAACCATTCTCAGCTCTGTCAAAATATCAGAATCCATGCCAAGAGCAAAATAATCCTATTAGACCTGATTTTTTTAATATTTTTCTGTATAAAATTTTTTATATGTGTAAAGAAAATCCTGTTTTCCTCTATCGTCTTGAACAAAATATTGTGTATAATCTCAAAAAAAGCTCAAAAATGCTTAGTTCAGTCAAGGTCAAAGATCTGTGGGTAACAGAAGATCTTGGAATCTTTATCGATAGCATACGAATTCTTTCAAAGGAAGAAATAAGAGATAAAAGCTTTACAAAAATTGAAAAAATTCCTAAAGAAATCGAATATCCATTTTACGATTCTAAAATATCACAGGAAACATCTAATAAAAACAAAAGTGTTCCTTTATCACAAGCAAGTGCCTCTTATCATAGATCAGAAGTAAAAAATCTAGATCAAACACCTGGAACTGTTGAAAAGATTCAATCATCACAAGCAAAAGCTGAATATCAAGATCATGACAGTAGTAAATCACATTTTAGTTTTGAAAAATCAGCCACTTCTTATGACCAAAGATCAGGAGATCAAGATATCGAAGCAAAAATTAGAACCTCATTTCATGATATTCTTGCAAAGACAATGACAGACACTTTTCAAGAGCATCTGCCAAATGCTGATCCAATATGGCACGATTTCATCGATTTACCTGTAGATAAAATGAAAAAATTGAATGACTGTCATGAAAATACAACAACGGATCTCGATAGAGACCCTATTTACATTCTTATTCACTTTAATTGTCCTGCATCAATCAATATGATTTTGAATTTTTCATTATTTGTCAATGTTGAGCTAAAAATGTCAGTTGGCAATTTTCATGGTCCTATGGTGATAATTTTACCTTATGGTTATAAAATGGGCTTGACTTTTCTAAATTCTCTCAAATATGACTTAACAGTTGAAACTGTAATCAAAAAGAAAAAGAAAGATAATAGCAGTAAGGAAACGTTTTCGAACACTGAATTACTCAAACAAGAACTATTAAAGCACAGTGATAGAAATAGTATTACAAAAAAGAACACATCCATCAATAATATTGTTAAAAGAGTAATACGATTTAATGCCAAGAAAAAAGGTTTTTATCCTAATTACCAAATGCGACCGATTGCTCAACTTTTGCCAAGTATGAAAACTGTAGACCTGTATATGCCAGATTTTTCTATCGGGTATTATATAGACGATATAAATTTAAAAAAAAATACGGTTTTCAGCAAAATTCAAAAACTTTTTGATTTGCAAAACTTTGTTGATTTTGACATCAAAAAACAGCAGTTTACCATTGAAATGAGAGAATTTACATCTGTTCTTTTAAAGATCTTTAACCACTTGCTTGACATGACATTTTATTTTGATGGTACAATTTGGTCAAATTTTATTTACTATCAGATGATGGTAATCCACGCTATTGAACTCAGACCAATTGAAGATCGTATTAAAAAATCATCGTACACACGTTCAAACGGTATGCATCTATACAGAATAACATTTTCTATGACAGACATCATCGATGAAATAACATGTAGGAATGAAATATTGAATCAATTTCAAACACTGAATATTAAAAAACCTGAGGAAAAAAAAGTTATTAAGGTGCCATATCCATCAAATACTAAAACGAGTCAAAGTAATTCCATTCGAAACGATTCTGTCATATCAAACACTATAAGAAGCAATTCTACGAATATTGAGCCTAAGAGTATGAATGAAAACATTTTCAATCAGAAATCAAGTGCAGAACTGCCATCCGAGGATGATTTTGAAGATATTTCGACAAAAAGCACTGAGACAGTTTCATTGCACACCAACAACGAAACAGAGATTGAAATCGATATTGGACATGAATTTTCTCAAAATCAGAACATCAAAAAGTCTGAAGAGTCATATAAAGGTAATCTTCCAAATAAAAGCCGTGTTAATTTGGTAAGTAAGAAATATAAATTTGGACAAGTTTCTCAAAACAACATTCTTGCGAAACTACAGGAATATTTTACGGATATGATGTTTTTTAAAGTATTTCCAGATGCAAAAATTGTATCAGAAATCTACATTTCAAATAAATTGACAAAATTACATATCGTGAGTAATAATTTTGTAAATGAATGGATCAGATATACCGAGACAGAATTTTCTAGTAAAATACTTTCATTTTGGCTCAATTTGAAAACACAAGAATTTTTTTCATTACAAATAATTTCGAATTGTACCGATGCTCATCAAACATCATTTTACGATTCAGATGTTCATTTGAATTTTCTATTAAATAATCCAAAACCTCTAAAAATTTTACAGCACATCCGCAACAGTTTTCTAGACATGATTTGCGCTCCATCAGATCAAACAGATGCATCGAGTGAAACACGACAAGATTTTGTGAGTGTGTTACAAAATTTTATTGATCAGCTGCGTTCATCGAAAAGCAGTGAAAGCAAAATTGATTTTGAAAGAATTTCAATTTGTTCAAACCAAGCCCAACACCTGCGGTCTGCAAAGATTCTTTGTAAGTCAATTCATCCAAATGCACATATTTTAGACGAGAACAAAATCAATCAGTTTTTAACCAAATTAGAAATTCAAGTTAACGAAATGACGTATGATGGATTCTTTCTAGAATCTGATAATTATCTGATGTTCATAAAGTCTAATGATAAATTTTTTCATAATTTACGAACCCCAGGTTTCATATTTGCCAATATTTGCAAAGAAAATTCATATTTACTTTATTCGCTTGATTTAAAAAGGCACATCAATGATGCTCTTCTTCCAATGATCTGTTTTAAATCCACGATTCAACCTGAAATACCAGAAAAGTTGAAAATTTCAGGATATTATGACCCGGTTCATACATATGACAGACTATCAATAATCAAAGAAATGAATTCTCTTCAAGAGAAATCAGATCGCTTCACTAGACATATCGGTATCAAATCGAAGGTATTTTCTTTCAATTTTGAGACTACGTCCGTATTAAAATTCATCATCTCAACAAATACACCGGATCAAATTAATCTTAATCTAGAATATAGTGTAGAAAATAAACCAATGAATAATGAGATGGTAATCTCAACAGAAGAACAGGCAGAAATTTTAGTAAAGTGCTGCGGAAAACTCATTTTGACAGTGAATCCATCATCTGGTCAAGAATATACAATATTATCCGAAATATTCTCAGACAATAAGATCGAATATGAAAAAATGATAGAAAATGTACTAATGAATGAAGATCAAGTTAAAAAAATGACAACAACGCGAGTAGTTAAAAATCAAGATTTTTCTACATCTTATAGTCAAATATCACAACAAAGTTCCATAACGAAACACGAAAAAGCCACAGTTGAACTTACACCAAAATTTGAACAGACAATATCAGCATTAGATTTACAAAAGATGGATCTAAGAAGGAGTTATGGAAATTTATTCCTTATAGATGCCATATTTGAAGTGAGCAATTCAAAAAATAGACTTTTCTTTCCATGTAATCCGAAAAACAAAATTTTCTGGAATATAAGTACAGTTTCAGAATCAATTGATCCAGAATTTACACTATCGCACACACAGGCAACTGTTTCACTGAACTGTTTTGGAATTTTACAGTGCGAAAAAGATCTTTACAGATTTGAAATGAAGAGTCAAGAAAAAACCAAGGTTCGAGTTTTTGTTGGACAAGTTTACGATCAAAAATGATATAAAGCAAAAAATGATTTAAAGATATTAAGCAAAAAATGATGTAAAGATATAAAGCAAAAAATGATGTAAAGATATGATTTAAAAATATGATTTAAAGCCAAGAAAAAGATTCTAGCATTATCCCTAGATTTTTTTACTTTTCAGGTTGCAAATAATCTTTTTTCATAGTATTTTGACTTGCAGCTCTCGTATTATATCAAAAACCACCTCAAATTTTACACCAACTCGTTCACAGATATCCAATTGCAATGCAATACTTTCATTTGTGAATTCTCGAACCATTTCCATATCAATATATGATTTGTAGCAAATTTCTTCTCGAACATCTAATAAATTAACGCCTAAAGATTCTTTTTCCGATTGATACAGTGCTAGAACCTCTTCTAATGGTGATGTGTGCAAAGAAGTGGCATGTACATCCAACTCAAATCGTTGATCTGAATAAAATGATAGAATATTTTTTAGTTCGCTGACAAATTTTGTTTCATTTTTTGTGTTATTTAAATGCTCAGGGGGGTGTGTTTTGTCGTCCTTTCGTTCAAAAAATTGTCTGTTTTCTGGTATACGGTAATATTTTTGAAATATTTTGATAGACTGCCTGCAAATCAATGTCTCACCACCGTTCGACAGGATATTATTTGGTGAATAGCTATAAACAAAAAGATTCCCACTGTTGTCAATACAAGCGATGAATAGCTCTTTATTACAATAAAATATTGAACTGTTCAGAAGTCCTTTGATCTGACCTGAACTGCCTAGAACATGTAATTTCACTGGAGATGACTGAAAATATAGCAAAGTAACACCCATATTATAATCTGCAATGACTATAAAATTCTTTATAACATCTAAACCGGTTGTGGACATGTACAAATCGTGAAAGGCGACTGCCTGGATGCCGTCATTTTTATCAAATTCATAAACCATGACACGAGTGGCCAAAATCGCTATGATCCTTCCTCGTACTACTGAAATGGCCTGAATTGTGCCTTTTGTTCCTTCAGATGCCAACAATTTGAGTGCTTTTTTCGTTTTTGTAATAATTTTTTGTTTTTTCTGAGATATAGTTTGACTTCGAGTTGGATCATCCAATTTATCATTATGATCGTTGGTCTCTGTTTCTTTTTGATTTGAAGTGAACTGATCAACAATTTGTGTGTTTTCTGCACTTTTAGTACTTCCAAGATCAATGGATTTCTTATTTGTGCTTACATCTTGTTTTTGACTGCTAGAAACAACATCAATGACTTCAAAAACCACAATTCTACCTTTTAAAACTTCATCTGAACATCTTTCACTTAAACCAGCAACAATAAACTCAGAAAAATCACCATTTTGATCAGATAGGGTCAATATTTCAAGACAATACACGTATTCATTGAAAGGCAGAAGGTATGAACTGAGTTTATTGAAATTGCTTGTTGCCAAAATGATTTCTTGTCGCTCATTGGCGTATTCAATTTCTCTCAATGTCATTAGTTCAGTGAAATAGAAAAATTGTGATTTCAGATTTGGCTTTGGCAGAAATGTGAAAACATAAACGTTATTTTTCTTATCATGTACCATTTTATCGATATTTTTGATTTTAAAAGATTTCTGTGTGTAGTCGAATGCGTTTTTTTCGAATTCAATACGGAAAATCTTCCGATCACAAATTGCAATAAAATAGTCTTCGCTTGCAATTTCTTCATTTTTTTGATTTGATGAGTCTTTCGTCACAATGAGATCTATTTCCATATTGATCTTTATAATTTTGTTTGTTTCTTTGATATAAGCTCTTTGTTCATCCAAGATGATAAAATCTCTCGTGAAAAGCATCTTTGTAGAATAAATCGTGTATATTTTTGTGATGAAATCACACTTGTCATCTTTAACTAACCCTTTATAAATCGAAACAACATCATCGCACCGAATGAATATAGAAATTGTGTTATTTAAAATAAAAGTTATTACATCGTCGATTTGCATGTGATTTACTGCGCTGTTAGATGGTAAGATTGTGCAATTGTCAATTCTATTGGGCAAATCATTCAATTGAGCACAGAAAATCTTTGAATTGCCTTTTAAGATCTCCAAAGTATAAAATTGTGATAAATATACAAATGTAGTGACATTTTGTTCAATAAAGACAATTTTGACATTTTTCTTTACGAAACTTGACTTGAATTTTTCTAGATCAGTCAATTTAAAGTAGAGAAGATCGTCATTTTTTTGTCGAACCATTAGGAACTCAGAATTCCTGTGAACGCTTTCTATTTCTATTTTAAAATTTGCTTTCCCAATAATAATTTGCTTCTGTGTTACTTGAATTGTTGACTTATTGAATTTAAAATACAAGAGTGTTTTTTCATCAGACACTACGTTTTCATCATTTGATTTGACAATTTTACCATCATTTAAAATATAATTTGTTGTATTTTCATTAGATAAGAGTAAATGGCTATCAAGAATGTGTCCATTTGTCACTTGATGTGATATTTTACCAATTTCAACAACGTTCAGGTTATAAACTTTGTGCTTTCGTATGAGTTTTCCCGTGATTTCATATTGTTCTTCTGAAGTGCGATATTTGTATACAGGCAAGCCATTTGATTGGTGATCTTTCAGTATTTTCAAATTTTGAATCATGGAATTCGAGAGAGTATTATGGTCATATTTTTCAGATATTCCCAAATTTATACATGTTTTGAGAAGATCTGTGTTTGGGCTCAGATCAGTAAATGAAATTGTTTTAATTTTTTCAGATTCGTGAGAAGATTTAAATTGAAAAAGAGCCCAAGAACCTGCAATTGTTTTGATCAAGGCATGTTTCTCACTTTGAGTTGTATAAATCACATCATTGTATCCAAAGAATGATTGAACTAGTATTATTTCTGCACCTTTAATTATTTTGTTCTCGATCGTTATATTCACATTATAAACTTCGTTTTCTGTAAAAAGAATCAAATTTTTGTTGATTACTAGGTGATTTAAGATATTAAAACTAATATTTACTTTTTTTGATAGCACTAAATCTTGGTAAAAGAAAAAATTGAGTTTTTTACCGACAGATACCACATATTTTTTAAACCTGATAAGTTTATCGCCTTGAACATCTGAATATTCTCTAATTATTTTCATATCGGTTAAATTAACAACGAATAACTTCATCTGAATATGATCTGGGCAAAAAAGAATGTAAAGTAAATTTTTATACACGATAAGATCTGAAATATTTGTTATTTCTGATGAAATTGAATGAAAACTGAAAAATCCGGGTGTTGGTCGCAAAAAGTTGTCTATGAGAGTGGAACTATCCAAAAATGGTCTAAGAATGTTTTTTTCAGGTGAATATAGACTCGATTTAAGATTTATTTGCTCAGTCGAGTCTCTTGAATTGGCCGATTTACAATGTGTCTGGCTTTGAATTGTGTCATTTGGTGAAATGTTGCTCAGAAAATTGTCTAAATCTCCTAAGATTGTACTTCTCTGGTCTAAATCAACGATTTTGAAACTAAAAGGTCCATAATAGACAATAAAACTTGTTTCAGAAATTTTTCGAATATATGAACAGGAATACGTATCTTCTTCATAAATGATGCCATTTAAAATAAATTTTAAATCGTGTGTGAGCTCTATTACAGAAATGTCGCCGCCATCAAAGCTAATAAGCAATTTGCCACCCAAAGGCACTATTTGGTTTATCGGTCTGAAAAGATTTTTCCTAAGTATGTGATTCAAAGGATCATAAACATCCAAAATTGTGTTATTAAATGTAAGAAATAAGTTTTGTTCGCCTCTTTCAAAGAATACCCCTTTTTCAAAATATTCATCTGCCTGTTTACGATTCAAGATGAATGGCATTTTAGGGGCTCGTACCTGTGAATGTTTTGAAGGTTTTTTTCATTTAACAAGCTTTTTAAATTTCAAATGATAGTACTGGATTCTCAAAAAACATTTAAAGGGACAAAATTTCACACCCATGCCGCAATCCAAAAATAAACGAAAATCGAATGTAAAAAAATCTGAAAAATATAAAGCAGATGATATTATACCTATTCCAGAGATTAAACCTTTCAGATTAAACACAAATAACAGAAAAAGTGATAAACAAACAGATAATATTAGAAAAAATGATCTTGAAAGCTGTGAATCACTAACAGAAATTCCCGAACTGGATGAGTTAGGTAGTTTGATAATGAAACATAAGAAGAATTCTGAAATATCTTTGCTGTTGAGTCCATCAGAATTCTTAAAAACCTTGAATATGGATCCAGAAAATAATAAATGTCTCAGCGAAATCGAAATATGTGCACACGGCTCTGTGAAGGATATTTCAAGTCAAATTCAAAAAAACCCTGATATAAACGCTTTAAAAACTGAAGATAAAGAATTAGTAGATAAAAATGACGTAGAAATACATCAAAAGGCAGAAAAATACAGCCAGTGTTCAATTTTTAAGAATTTCAAATCCCCTTTAGATTTCATCATAACTTATTCTCAGATTTACAATTTGCAAAAGGATAAAAAACGAAAAATTTTATTTTCAACCTTAAAAACACGCGAGGATTTTGAGGTTTCATATCTGAATTTGCTTCATAAACAAAATTTAGATGATTATAGTCAAATCGAGAAAAAACTTTTAGAAATGAGAGAATTTGAATATTATGACAATTTCTTTTACGAATATGTCAAAAAACTATATTTAAAGACAGTTTTGATCATAATAGATAGATCAGATACAAATATTTCAGATATGCTCACAAAAAGGAAAATTACTGATATCACACAGTTTTTGGATAATGTGATGATATTTTATAGATTTACAGATCTCAATATTGATATAAATCTTCTCTTTCTAGAAAGAATCACACGTAATTTTGATATATACCTGCAAAATCCTAGCGGTCTCCTAGATAAAGTACTAGAATATCAAAAAATACTTGACAAACTCAACGATCGTCTCAAAGAACTTGAGATCTCTGCTTTTGTGTTTGATCCAGAGCTCAGATCTAAAATTGACCTGTCATTGAACATTCAAGGTTTCGAACGAAGGAATTGTTACGATTCAGATTTTGTCATACATTTTATTAACGAGCTTAAAATTCACATTCTACACTTAGACAAAACGACGGCGTATTTACATGTAATGAATATCAAAAACGAGATGGATCGCCGAAAAATGAAATACAAATGTGTTGATGAACTGATCAATATGGCAGAAAACCTTGTTTAATCTAGAAAATTGTAATAAAATCTTTATAGTTTATGGAATTTTATTTGTGTTGAAAAAATCGAGACATTTTCTCACATTTATGACAAACTGACTCAACTAGCCCTGAAAATGGTCAAAACGATCACAAATGAAGAAGCAAAACATATCGACTGGAAAATTTCTGAAACAGGTGCACAGGTCAAATCTCTGATTGAAATTGCTGGATATCTTGCTTTTGATCTCATTTCAACTCATATTATTAAAGAGAAATCAAAAATACTTGTGGCAATTGGACCTGGTCATAACGGATCAGACGGTCTCGTAATTGCACGATACCTGAAAATGAACGGTCATGATGTTACACTTATTTATGAGAAGATAAAACATGAAGATCTTTTGCTCTATGCTTTGAATTGTAAAGTTGAAGTTGGAAAAGAAGTTGAACCCAAAAACTATGATTTTGTGATTGATGCAGTGTTCGGATTTTGTGGCAGAATGCCATTACAATCACCATATGATAAGATGGTGACTTCTTTTCAGAACCATCCCAATATCATCTCGATCGATGTGCCTTCTTCTGAAGATTTACATGTTGAAAATTTGGTAACTTTTATAGCACCAAAGAGCGTTAAAAATTGTAAAAATGTGTATCTTACGAGATCCTTTTTCCCAAGACACGTCTATGATGACGAAAATGACTACTTGAATCATAAAAAACTCATATAAAGCGCGTACACCTCAAATGAATTCTAAAATTTTTTAAGTTTTTTCTCTAGAAACAAACCTTCGTCGTTTTTACATTCAAACCTTTCTTTTTTCTTTTACTTGTCAGATTTAAAAGACAATCTTATATTTAACTCGTTTTTTAGACATAGAGTCTGAACTGTAAAAAATTTTCTGTAATTAAAAACACACCTAGATAAACCACTTTGTTAGATTTCACCCTTGGATGCATCCTTTCTACAGGAAATTTTTCGATGCATATAGAAATGAGAAAAACACACGCAGGTTATTGCCATTTCAAACAGAAATTCTAGATAAATTAAAACAAGAAATAGACGAGCAGGCTGAGTACATAAAGCAAATTAAAGATGCAAAGCAATACAAAGTTATATATGAGCAGGAATTAGAAAATATCAAATATTTTTACATAGATTATATAAAAACACGACTTATAAAGATCCAGAAAGATTTCTATTTAGATGAATATCTTATGTCAAAAAATGAGGCAGTTTTTTACAATAAGTTTCTAGATTATTTTAAAAGTTCCGATATGTATGTCGAAGAGGGTGAAAGCCAACCGAATTTTGAGTGTGTCGGTTTTATTGCCAAAGAAGACATAGGCAATGTCATGATCGAGAATAATTCCATAGATATTTCAATTGGTGATTTCTTTGTTGTAAAATATGTTGAGATTGAGGATCTTTTGCTGCAAGGCAAGATCGTGCTCGTTTAAAAAATACTTTCTGCAACTGCAGATCGAGAATTCGAAATAAATATAGATAACATTCAATTTTTTTATTATCTTTGACTGATGGATTTTAATCCAAAAAATCATAAACTTTTTGAACTGAACAGAAAAAAGCAAAATAAACATTTATTTGATGTACAAAAATGCCCTGGTCAAAAAAGCATGCTACTGAAAAATTCAGTCACGGATACAATCACTGATATTCAAATTCTTAGAACACAAATTCTTGTTAGTTCAGTTGATAAATCAATTGTTGTTTATAATAACACGGAAATAAAATCAAGAATTGAACACCATCTACCAATAACAAAACTTTCTGTTTTCAATGATGAAATCATATTTTCTGATATTGAAGGCGGTATAAATGTTGGCAGTAATTACATTAAAACATCTTGTGGTGGTATTCAAGGGCTGTGCTCATATCAAAATGCTATAATGGCAGGTGGATGGAACAAAAACTTACAGATCATCCAATCAGGTGAGATAGTGCATACAATGAACCTGAAAAACAAGATATATGCAATGGATCTAAATAATCATATTCTTTTAGCAGGTTGTGATGACTGTGTGTATTTTATGTTAGATCTTCGAAAATCAAATCATATTGTGTATAAAAATGTAAAAAATTCAGTGAGCTCTGTATCTCTGGGAAAATGTGCAGCTATCGGAACAACAAGAGGTAAAATAAAACTAGATTTTGATCTTCTATCAGAAAAATCTGAAAATAGCTATATTTTCAACGCACATATAACTGAAAATGTAGATTCAAAAATTTTTTATCCAGTGACATCAATGATTGTAGGCGACACACTGATTTCTGGTGGAAGCGATGGTCGTATTATCGAAATGGATTACAATCAAAAAAGAAAACTTCGAGAAATTATACACAGTGATGTTCCAGTATCGATCATCAAAGAATGCGGTAATTATATTGTAGCTGGTTTCAGTGACAATTACGAAAAAGGTGAGTTGCTTGGACTTGAGCCTCAAGTCAGAATTCTCGAGAAATGAATGTATGTTAACATTTACAGAAAAATTAAAAATTACATAACGTAAATAAATTGAATTATATACTTTAAAGTGTTCATTCTGCAGATTTTAACGATGCTATATCATTTATTTGATATTTCTATTTTCGTGATTGAACCATAAATTTTATTACACCAAAGGGTGTTCAAGTTTCAGCCCTTAAATGTTTGAAGTGGAAAAATCCGAGAAAAACTGCGCATTTCGATGTTGGTTACAAACAAAAAATCTTCAATTTGATTGCCCAGCAGATATTGCGGATTTTCAATTTAAAATGGGCACAAAACCAATAATGGTTAAGCCTTTAAAAACAACAAGTAAAAGAATTTTTATTTCATCTGAAAATTCTCTCGGCATCTTCTTCATAACCCACAAAGTACAGATTTTTATAACTCGTCCTTTATTTGAACTACTGATTTTAAAAATTAAAGAGTTACAATCTTACTTTGTAGATTATGAAGAAATGCCAGATGAGAATTTTCGGAGTATCTTCGATGCAAATATAGAAAAAACGAAATCCATGATTAACTTCGTATCGTATGGCGAAGAAATATATTTTTCTAGACTCTCGATCCGTGTAGAGTCATCTAATACGTTTATTGGATGGTGTAATTTTATTATTGAGTATAATCAGAAAAAAATATGTTATATCTCAACATTTAGTACAAAAAATAGAATTAGCTTTAAAGCAAAACAAGAAAATGTCGATATTTTGGCAATAAACAGCCTTTTATTACCTAAAAGTATGACATCATTCCTTAAAGATAATACAAAAGCACCTGAGACCTCTGGAATTCAACAATTAGATGATCTGATTAACAATTCAGGTATAAAATTGATTCCAGTCAACTTTACATCAAATTTGTACGAAGTTCTTTTACATATTCTTGCAGTTCATTCTAAAGATCAAGTTTATATCTGTGCAGAGAATGTACAAAAATACATCGATCTATTAAATTCTTTTGGTAAATGGTTACCTGACAAATTCAGAATTGACATTCAGGATATGATACCAAAGGAAAACAAGAATCTGATGTTTGCTAGTTCATTGGTAGATCTAGATTTCATACATCCGAATTCGGTCATATTTTGTTCCATAGAAGAATATCGAACATTATTAAATTCACGAAATGCCACGACGTTTTACAAGGACATCTTCTCAAAAATTTTAGAATCAATTGACAAACAGGCAAATATTGACATGTCTGATCTCGACAATTCTATTTTAAAGACAGATTTTGCAGTTCAAGAAAATTTAACTCAAAATTCAGAATTAATTTCCGGTAAAATTGATGATCTAGAAAAAAACATTTACAACAAATTTTATTCCACTGATATAGCAATTCGTGCATGTAATTTGTTAGAAGAGAAAGTTCGTACAAAATTTCTGATAAAATGTCTTTTCAAATCAAAATTTAACAATAAAGCACTGACAATTGATCATATTGTAATAAATATAAACGATTGTGATTTTCCAGCTGATCATAAAATTGATTTTGGACTGTACCTGGATTTGCGTTCAGCAATAAATTTTTACAATCCAAAATCAATTGTATATCAGAGACATGGTATCTTACAAGAATATAATCCAATAAATGATAAAGAGAAACTCCAATATCCACATACTTATATTTTAGATGTTACAAATCTACACATTTTACACGACTTGTTATTTCTTCAAGATGCATCTGATGAAAATCGTGTTTTGAAATCAGACAGTGTCAAAACCAGTCAATTGTTAAAAGATCATTTTATAAACATCGATGACTGTTATTATTTTAAAAATGAACGTAAAAAAGTAAAAATTAACGGACAAAACGTGACAATCGAGAAATTTTAAGAAAATTTTCACTTTTAGATTGAATTCGAAAACATTTGAAGACTTCAATACAATTTTATTCTTTGTTTGACTTTTTTTCAATGGTCTTTATTTTCATGATCGGACTGTCATTAAAATATGGAAAATTTGGATTGTAATCTGTAACAAAATCTCTTACTTTTTTATCTGATGGTTTTTCTGTTGTGTTCTGGTTTTCACTCAAATTTTTTGGTTTCATAACTGAGTAAACCTTTTTAATTATTTGCTTTAAGATTTTTATGTCAAAAAGGGCTTTTCCCCTTTTAATCTCAAAAGTATAATTTATTGCCCTTTTTGGTAAAAAAGAATTTTTTTCCATAATTACATTTTATTTTTTACCAACTGGTCTTTTTTAATTAATTTTAAAACATTTTAACTTTAAGATTTATTTTTTTCATCTGATATATAAAAAACATCAATCTTATCATTATTTACATTCATTTCAATGGCATATTCATCGATGGTGTCTTTATTCTCTAAAAAAGTTTCTGGTGGTGCTTTAACAACAAAAATGAGTTTGTCTGATAAATGTGGAATGCTCAGCAAATCTTCATTATTAACGAAAGCATTTGTGATAGAACTTTCTTCTTGAAGCATATTCTGCACTGAAAGATTTAATTCTCCAATTTCACTATTTAAACTCATTTCAATATTATCGAGCATTTCTAATTCTGAAATATCTTCGGTCTTTTTAATTTGATTAACAGGTCGATTTTCTTGTTCATGCATCGCATGACAATCAATTTTTTCAATATTGATTTTATGCTTTGCATTATTTTCCTTTTTGTCATCTTCTGAGATAAATTGTGTAAAATCACCACCTATCCATTCCATACTGTTAACACTTCTCTTTCTGAGATATCCCAATCCTTCTAAAATATTTGTGACATCATAGACTCGTCTTTTACTCACTTTCAAAAAAGATGCCAAATTGTTTGTATTGATTGGTTTTGGATAAGTCGCCTTCAGAAATTCAAAGAATTTTTTTGTCAGTGCATAAAGTGAATTTTCTACGCGATTTGATGAAAGTCTGTCAGATGATGCGATTGCCATTGTTTTTTTAATTCTAGAAAGCTGTTCCTTGATACGTTTTTTAATCTCTATTTGTGCTGTTATGTGCCTTTTTTATTTCAAATAAACACGTGTTGAGCTTCTTTTTGAATGTTGTTTGTATTAAAAAAGTTTACCGCCTATATTTCAATTTTACCTCTCAATCGGTTGCCTCCTTTCAATTTGTAAGGAGCACGACTCAATTTTTTTTGTATTGAAATTGTTCGATTCTCTTTGTAAAAAACAGGTACCAATTTGGAGACCTTTATTTGGAAGGAATGGGTCAAAAAATATGTTGCAATAAAATATGAAATAATTGTGTTTGAATGAAGATTTTCAGACATTTTTTTGTGAAAAATCGCATTTTTAATAATTTATCACCTTTTCAGGAAAATTATTACAACAATCAATCAGAAACACAAACGTATTTCTTTAATTTTTTGAAACAATATTTCTTAGTGTTGTGATCAGAGGAGGTTATATGAAGAGTTTAAAAAAAGAAGACTTTTACGTTTAAATGCTTTATTTATTTAGAATGTATAGTTTAAAAGGAGGTAATACAATTGGTGTTTTTCACATCTAAAATGTTAGATTGGTTCCTCAAAGAAAACTTTTATTGTAAGAATCTTATAAATTATGTCAGAGATTAATAAGAATGTCGATCATTTTTAAATCAGATGGGACACTGTCCTGACCGTACTTTAGCCGATACGTCCTATTGTTATCACATTTCTGTTACAGCTCATCTTTTGTTGACATATTACGTCATACTGATAAATCATGTATTTAAGCAGAGATTCTTCAAACCCCAGAAGAATATTCAGGATGACTGATAAAAACAATCCAGCATGTCGTAATAATAAGAGTTTATTATATTTTTGTGCGATGGATTAGAATACAGAGGGAAGTATCTGAGTATTAACAACAATAAATTTGAAATCAGTTTTTGTTGCCATGCTCTTGGAATGCAAATTCCTTATGAGCAGGACATTCACATGTCAACATTGATGCGATTTGGATGTTTTTGTAAATTCTAGAACTCTGAAAATTTATTAACAAATTGGACTGATTGCCATTTTTTGAGATAAAAATAAAACGTTTAAAGACCTGAATTCAACCAGAACAACGTATAAACACCTTTGAATAGATTCAATAACAAATAAATTTAAAGTAAAAAGCAACATTCATTCACTTATAGCATCATAATGAGTTGCTCGCCCATCATTGACCGACAGCGTTCACCAATTCCAATGATATTGCACAATTTTGAGAATGTTTGTGCCATTGGAAGATCATCTGCCTCGGTGATTGCCTGTGTTATAATTGGTAACAATTTTGAAATGACAGGCTTCAACTGTGGCAACAGATCTCTCGATGGATTGTCGAAAAGAAGACAGTTTTTAAGTGTCAAAATATCTCGATTGTTGCTGAAATGAATAAGATCGACTAGTAGTAACATTTTATCTTTTTCTAGACTGGATGAACAGGAAAGGAAGTAATTTATAACATCATTGTGTTCTTGGATCTCTTTTTTGTCTTTTAAGATGAGATCTGTCAGGTATTCGTTGAGTATTTCCAGAATTTTAGTATCATTGTCAAATAAATAGTATAATCGTAGCAAATTTGTACGGTCTCCTTTTTTATGAAGTATTTCTGCCAGATTATTGACAATATTTGGTTTAATCGGACAGACATCTCCTTTAAGATTTGCCAAATCAAGATTGTCTGATTCTATCAACAAATTTGCGATGGTCCTTGCATTTGGTGAAGATTTATTTGATGCTCGTTTTTGATCAGAAATGGTTGTTTCCTCGATATCCAACATATTGATCAGACTGATTTTGTTTTCTTGCTTAGTGAATTGTTTTAAAATTGAGAAAACGAGCTCAGCAAATGGTTCAATAATTTTCAGAGAAAAACAAATCTTTTTAAGAGTGAAAAATAGTTCAACTGGATGATAATCCTTCGAAAGTAAAATCTCAAATGTTTTTTTATATTTTTTACAGAAAAGTGATGTGATCATTTCACAGTCTGAGTTGGTTTTTAATTCATGTCTCGAGAATAAATCTGTTGCTGTTGTAGCGTGTAACATTCTAAACCAGAGAAAGTCATTGAATGTGCCAATAATATCTGTAATTTTTTGATTTTCTGTAAGAATTTGGTAGATCAATATTTTGAATCTGTCACTTTTTGTCTTTAAAATCTTTGAATGTTCAGATGTGGGGATTTTTTTGCCATTGTAAAAAGAAACGATTAGATTTTTGAGATCTGACGCAGTTGAATCGAAAAATTCAGAAAATTCGTTGAGTAAATCAATTGCATCCGAAATTTGTCCACATCTTAAATGAACAAATATCTCTGCAAACAATAATCTGCCATTGTATGATTCTACAAATATATCAGTATTAGAATATTTTAGTTCAACATATTGTTGTACGACATTCCTTTGGTTTGGCACAGATTTTTTAATAAAATCAAAGAATTCTGTTTCTAGAAAACTGAGCTCATTATAAAAGATTGTCTTTCTCTTGTTTTGATTATCATATTTGAGAGACATTTTTGAACTGAAAAATCTGTAAATCATATATAAAAATGGATTCGAGAATTCGATTAATGGATTAAGCTCATTAAAATTGTTTTCAATGAATTTCATGTCATTGAAAGCAATTTTTCTATATTTTAACGCCAATTTTTTTTCAGGCGAGTCAGTCTGAATCTTTTTATTCTCAATTTTTTCTTGTGCAATTCTCTTACATTTTTGTATAAATCGTTCATTGTGTTCAATAATTTTGTCCTCAAAATAACCTGTAAGAACATTTCCAATATTGATTTTGTCTTTTTTCTCTATTTTGTCTTTTAACATACATTTGTTGAGGTCGATTTCACCATCTTTAAATATTTCATCTAAAAATTTGCTATTCCTTGTTGAATGTCTGTATTTTTTGATCAATGTCTTGATTTGTGCATTAAAGAATGAATAATTCTCAATTCTTATTGGGTCTAGTGTCAAAATTGGTGAAAATGTCCTCTTCTTGGGATTTTGCGTGTTCATTGTCAGGGGTGGGGCATTTCATAATTGAAAAACATCGACCCTAGCAAAGCCCTTTCCTTGGGTATGGTCACTCTAGGTAAGTTTTTTTTAAACAACACAAATTTATTCTGAAAAACTCATCATACAAACACAATCAAATCAGGAAAACAGATAAGAAAAGCTCTAGGTGTATTTTAGCGGGGATGAGTCCCGTAGTACTGCAGCAGAGTGAGTCAATAAACACACACAACTCGGACGAACGTATCAAAACGGTGTAAAGGTTTTTCATCCCTGGCAAAAAAACATCGACTAATACTTCAGAAATTCAACTTTCTTTTAGAAAAAATAAAATGTTGGTTGTGAAATACAATTTATTCCGATTGGATCACGCCTTCTTCTTTGGCATTTTGATGAGATCAATTTTTGCAAGAAGTTTCTTCAAATGATCGATGTCGAATGTGCTGAGCAAATGCAGTGCTTCTCTTGTCATATTTTTTCTTAAAATACGATGTGTTTCTCTCTTTTTATGACCTGCCATTGCATGTAAAAAATCGTCTTTCATTTTTTTATCTACAAGTTCGGCAATTTGGACCAAATTTTTTTTTGAAAAAATAAGATTCTGTTGTTCGTCTCTTATTTTACGTTCGTTGAGTTCCTGGATCATCTCATCAATTTCTTTTTGTTTGATATCAATTCCTGCTTTATTTCTTGCAATAATCTTTTCTAGATCAGATTGCTCAAGAACGGGACCTTTGTTGATTACAAGATCAGCTGTTATATCCTGAAATGATTTTGTTGTAAAAAAAGATTCTAGAATAATCAAACTTTCTATTAAATAAGAGGACTTGGCTATTCGGATTTCTTTCTGTGGCACAATTTCCATATCATCATGTAGCCTGAATTTGCTGGTTGCTATGGATTTAATCTCATTTTCTAGGTAACTTTTACTTTCATTATAATAATTTATCATTTTTAATGAGAAATTTTCAGCAAATTGTTGTGTCTGATCTTTTATTTTGATTGTTTTCGGTTTAACAGTTTTTTTGAGTCTTTGCTCGTATCTTTTGAGTACAATTTGACTGTGTTCCTCCATTGTACCTTGATAAACGAAGAAATTCTCTACATTTGACTCTATTTGAACGAGCTCATCTTCGTGCTCCATATGTTCGATCAATTTATCATCAAAATCGTAATTATCATCTTGTTGCCTTTTTCTTTTTGGCTTTGGATGGTGAAATTCAATTACAGTTGATTTCGACAAGTCTAACTTGTGATAAAAATTCAGTTTCATTTTGCTAAGGGCAAAAATGCCACGCCCACGTAAATCAACAGTCTTTTTTTGACAAATTGTAGATTTTTTGATATGATAACAGAAAAATTTGATGAATTTTCTGTAAAAATTACAGTGCAAAAAAATATCCTAGAAAAATATAATTTCTAATACATAACCTGATACAGGCAACTAGCGCAGGAGATAAAGTGAAAATGAACCCATAAACTTTATTTTAGGGAGAAATCCTTTTATTTTGTATTGATGGTGCCGGCATGTTATATTTGATACCGGGCATTTATGGCAAAAACGTTAGAGGTAATAGAGAGTTATTTTTAGATAGTCGTCATGATATAGCGTGAGTTCAATTTTGTTTATTTTTTTTGCCCTTTTCATGTAAATTTACATTCCAGGAACATGGCAAACAAAAACTGACTTTAAGTATGATACTTTATTATTGTTAGTGCTCAGTTGTTTCCCCTGTGGTCTTATTGTCAATTTGTCTCGATCTGTCATCCTGAATACTTGGATGAGGGGAAAGGTTCACCAGACCTCTCTTTAACCCTTTGCGTACGGTCACTATTATTTTTTGATCCTTGATGTTCAATTTAAATTCTATATGTTTGATATTGATCTACAAAGTATCGGGTTTAAAGTACGATGTTTTTTTAAAAATTATAAATCATTTCGTAATTTTAACACAAAAATACGATGATCACTCAAATGATATTTCATAAAGAACTAGACTGGAAGTATTAAATATAAATGAATAGCTTTATTAACTTTTTTTATTCAGATCTACCCATTTTGTTGTTTTTTTCATGAAATAATTCGAAACAAGGCACTTTGAGGACTGAGAAAATTATTAACCAGAAATAACGGATGTCCATCATGTGGTACAGAAAGGGTTAAATAATGATTATCAGGATGATGTCATCAGTGAGTTGTAAAGACGATGATATTATCAAAGGAATTATCGCCGAGTAACTAACACACGGTAAAAACAGTCTATAATATCATCAAATGAATAAAAAACTTATTAATGAGTAAAAGTAAGTTATGTGTTCTGATCTTTGGTATCTTTAAAAGATTACAACATATGAGTTGTCCATCTTTTATCAAATTCCAGTTACAATCAATTTTAGATAATTTGTTACTGATTTTAAAAACTAAATTTTCATAAATAAATATAGTTATTGATATCAAAACAAACTGTCTACGTTCATTTATAATAAAAACAGTAAGTCTTCAAATAAAAAAACCTTCTACGTGTCGGTTTCAAAAGAATCAGAATTCCTGAGCAGTGATTTCAGATAAATAGAAGAGATTTTCATGAAAGGGTACTTTAGGCTGTCTTTTATAGATGATCTCCTTTTAATTATCATATGTTCTAAAAGGAGTGTTAGATTAGATTATTTTTGATTATCGGATTCATGATCGCAACATACGATCCGCACAGACAAACCTTTTATAGTTTTTTTTAAAACAATTGAGACTTAAGAGGGGTGCGTGCCAGATCATTCTGTTGCATTTTTAAAAATATCATTTTTACGATATTTTGTCTCATTTTCCAAAAATTTTCATGGTTTTATCAAAAAATATCCGTCAAAATTTTTTGAAAGAGTATTACTACAACGATAAATGTATCTGAGATATAGGATTTGTTATTACGAATAAATGTGAATATCAAAAATAGTTTAGGTGAAGAAAAAGTAAACCAAAAAATCATCAAAGAAAAAAATCTCAAAAACGTCAAAAGCGATTTAAATCAACCACAAAAACGCTGCCCCTAAAAAAATCTTGATCAAAGTACAATTGTCAGACAAAATGTTTTTTAGGAATATTTTATTATTTGCCTTATTTGTGCAGATTGTACTCTCGGTTCCAAATCACTGCTCACTTCTAACACCTTGGCATGGAAATGTCTTCATACAGATATATGTATTTACATTGAGTGTAATTGTTTTTCACTACTCAAAGACCTGGAACCCTTTCTTTATGCTGGGAAATTTTTTTGTAACCTGGTATCTTTATTGCATTCTCGTATTTTTTTATAATTATTTAATCTTATTTAACAAATGATCTCGCAAATATCCCGACCGTGCGTTAGTCACTCAGTAGTAGTCCTTTTTATAACATCTTTGTCTTCACAGCTCACTTCATCCTGATAAATCAACAATTTAAAGAAAAGACCATCAAACCTTCTGAATATTCAGTATGAAAGATAGAGACAACCAACAAAACAGATAAAAAGGAAGATTTTGGGTGCTAACGACAATAAAGTACCATACTTAAAGTCCGTTTTTGTCCCCATACTCTTGAGATGTAAATTTTATATGAGCAAGACAATTTGAATTTTTTAATATTTTTCTATGCCGAAATTTATATTTAGAGGTCAAATTTTCCATTTAAGAATAATTATAACTAACAAACAGACAAAATATTTTTCTAAAATGTAAAATTTGAGTCTTTTCCGTTTCCTTTCAAATTCAGTCTATCAATACTGGAACAACTTAATATAATTAATTAAAAATCACCATTAGAGTCCCGCAGTACCCTACCTGAGTGGGTCCCTAGGCACGACCACTTGGCTTCTTAAACGGACGTAGTAATACGGTGCAATGGTTTCTCATCCCTGGCAAAAAAAATTAAAAATCAACAATCTGTTTCATTTTTTTCGATGAAACAAAAATGATCGTCTTTGTTGTTATCTATTAAATCTATAATCATTCGGCTTTACATCTTAAAGTTTCTTATATAGAACAGTTTATGATTTACGAATTCAAATGCAGTAGCTGAGAAGTAACATTTTTTTAGTTAGGTTATATTTATTCATCAATAACACAAAAAAATAACTGAGCGTATATTGATTATAAAAAATATCATTTAACTGTGTGATAGATTTTGATTGGCTATATAAGGGACAAATGTTGGTTTGTTATGGTAAAGAGGCACATGCATAAAAGCCGTGTATTCCATCATAGGCCATGACAAAGAATAATAAAATCAATAAGTCTAGCAACCGGTCTCTTCTCACAAACTGGTTCATAATTGATATTATTGGCAAATCATCAATTTAAAGATTTCAAACAAATCTCGTTTTAGAAATCTATCAGAACTTGAAGATGAGTCGACCGATACATCGCTCCTGGAATGAAAATGCAAGTGGCCAATGTCGTGAAATGAACTGTTTTTATTTAACTCTTTCATCAAAAACTTCCTTAGTCTTTATAAGGATGTGATGATGTGTTTTTATAAGATCAACTGATAATAGATTAACTGTCAGGTAGAGGTACTGACAACGAATATGTCTGTAAATATTTGAAAAAGTCTCTACTGTTCTAAATCTAGACAAAAGATTTTCGAATGTGTGGATTTTTAGTTTTGTGAAAGTTTCAGGCGATGATTCATTATGAACGGCCATATCTCTTTCGTTTGAAACAATATTTGTTTTAAAAGCTTTATAACTCAGTGTTTACTTCATCAGATAATCTGCTTACAAATTTATATTTTAAATAATAAATTATTATACTAACCAATTAATATACTAACCAATTCATATATTAACCAATTTAAACTGTTGACACGATCATATCCACTGATCAGCACCGGATCCCGTCCGATCTCCGAAGTTAAGCCAGTGTGAGCCCAGTCAGTACTGAAGCGGGTGACCCTTCGGGAAAATTGGGTGTTGTGTTTTTTGCAAATTATAAATTATAATTTTTTGAATCGTAATGCCATGCCCACGCTTGAGACGTTATCTAAAAGACCGGCGAATATAGTTTGATAATATAAATTCTTCTTTATTCCACCTTGATGCCCTCTGTTGCTTAACATCCATCTCTATACCCTTTGTGTTATTCTGTTGATTTACCATGGAAATTTATAGCAGTTCAGTTCTGTACTACTTTGATGTCAACGGACATGGTGGTATGACAGGAATAACACTCATTTTTTAAAACATTTTCGTAGAGGCCCTATGTGTTGAATTTGTACTTCAAGAGTGCTGCGAATGAGAACAGACTTCAAGTATGGTATTTGATGTTGTGCTCCATCTGATTCCCGCCATAGCTTGCTGTTATAGAAGCAATTCTTGGCTGAACCATCATGACATAAATTTGTGTTTTTAAAAAAAAAATCATCATGACGAGCAGGCCGGTTTGTTCTTTTCTCATCTGTCTTCCTGGTTTGATTGTGCTTGTATGGTGAGTTTTTCAGAAAAAACTTGTGTTATTAAAAAAAAAATCAGTAATCTCATTTAAAGACCCCTGCAAGCCAGATTCATAACAATAGAGCTAAGTAACATGAGTTGGTGGAATAAAGAGACATTTATTGCCTCAGTCTTTGTTCGCCAGTCCATCAAGGGCATGGCATTATTCATTATTAGAATGGTTTATCTTTTTAATGGTGCATTCAAAATCTTTCTCAATAGATTCCTTCAATGTTTTACCATTTCAAATGAAGATTGTTAAATCATTTCTTATTGATGAACAAAATTAAAAACAGTGAGCAAAAAATTTCACTTATTCGAACCGAAAAGGTAACTAATTTATATAACAAGAAAAAAATACAAAAGACGAGTAGAAACTTAAACTCTATCATTGACATATTTAACATTTTAATTTTGAACATCATAAAATGCATTCAAATTTATATTTATCACTCATTTTTATATTTATCATTCAAATTTATATTTATCACTCATTTTTATATTTATCATTCAAATTTATATTTATTTTTTAAGATCGTGTGATTTTCTTGTTTTGGCCATTAAAAATATACTTGAATAGATTTCGATCACAATGATAAACGTGTTTAAATCAGGTAAAAACACAAATTGTTAAAAAACACACAATTTAACTGAATTCACTACAAAATTCACTAGTTGATAATGAACTAGACCAATCGAGTGATTTTTGCATATAAAAGTCCGCTTTCTCTGTTGAGCCCGGTGACTGAGAGTAAAAAGGCACATATTTTCTAGAGAATGGAGACTTTTGCAAGAATAAATCCGTAATTGTTTTCATACAAAAGTAATTTAAAATTTTCTGGAGGCGTCCAAAAAATTTTTTGAAAGAGAGAATTTATTTAAGAGCTATGAGCTCTGCCAAAAATTGACCATCAAAGATGGTAAAATGATCCATGAAAGCTCCCTTTTAGCAAAAGTTCTGGCTCAACTGAGTCTCATCGCCAGATTGGCCTCCACTGCGCAAGGATAAGGGGTAGAAAAAATGTTAAATTTATATGTTTTATAAAAATTTATGATAAAAAAATACAAAATTTACTTGCTGCCATATTCATTATTCCATTTTTCATAATCTTTGAGATCTTCTTGTGAGACACTCTTACGAATTTGGTTCATTGCCTTGATTATGTCGCTGCTCTTAATTGGTCTTAATTCACATATCCCTTTTGAAATGTCAATTTCTCTAAGTGGCTCCATAACCGCTTCTCTACACAAATTGTAGACATCTGATCCCGAATATCCAATAAGCTTTTCGCTAAGCATATCATATTCGCTGTCCTGGATAGTACATTCATATTTCGATAGAAGAGTTTTTAAAAGATCTTTAATACCATTTTGGTCAGGTAATGGTACATACACTCGTTTGACAAATCTTCTACGTACGGCTTCGTCAATCTCTTGCGGTCTATTTGTGGCACCAATAACCAAAACACTTTTGTTCTGATATTTGATAATGTGTTCTTTGTCATCTAATTCGGTTTCTGGTACATCTTTTGACTCAACTGGTTGATCGCTCAATATTCCATCAAACTGTACCAAAAATTCTGTTTTGATTTTTCTGCCACCTTCGGATTCGCCTTCTGCTCTTTTTGATAATAATGAGTCGATTTCATCGATAAATATCACAGACGGTGCTTTTTCACGTGCAATTTGGAATAAAAATTTGACGGTTTTCTCACTCTCTCCCATCCATTTTGAAGTCAGTGAACTCGCTGAAATCGAAAAAAACGTTGAGTCAATCTGAGATGCTATGCACTTGCCGAGCATCGTTTTACCAGTTCCAGGAGGCCCAAATAATAAGATGCCTTTTGGTGGTGATCTAAGACCTGTAAACAGATCTGGTCGTAACATTGGCCAAATGACAATTTCTTGAATAAGTGATTTTGTACGTTCTAGACCTGAGATATCTGCCCAATTTACTTCTGATATATTTACTATTGTCGACTCAATTCTTGCTTTAAGATGTGCATCTTGATCGTTTTCCTTATTATTTTCTTTGTTTGCAACACGGTTGGTCTGAGAGGTGTTTTCTAATTTTGAAGTGTTGTTTTCTGGCGCCTTTTTCATCGAACCAGCAGATCTGAATCCCATTTCAACACGTGTGTTTTTTTCTTCTGTCGCAGTTTCATCAAAAAGACCTTCCTCGATAGGCTCAGCATCAGCAATGATGGTTTCTATCTTATCCAAATCTACAATTTCTTCACCTGATTCGATGGCAGCCTTCTGGAAAAGTTGTAAAAGAACGTTTTCATCAATATGTGAACCAGTTATGTATTCCCTAATCAAATCGGTATACAGGTTTTCTTTCTCAGTAATTTTCACCGTTTCATTCTTTTCATTTACATTCTTGCCAATAATCGACGGATCTGCTAAAAAGGGATAGCTGACACGCTTTTTGAGCTCATAATATTTCTTGTCCATTTTGGGGCATCTCAGCAACAGAATATTCATAAGTTTGAAATCATAGGGCATCAGAATATATTATGTATCACTTTAACAATACATGTTTTAATATCTGATAATTTTTAATTTTGAAGATTGTACGCTCTAGATTGAAAATTTTTTTTATAAATCAAAAAATCTGCAATATTCATGATTTATTCTAGAAAAACTTACAAAATACTAAAAAAACATGTTTTGAGCAGATTGAGTAAAAATACACCAAAATCCATAGCCTTTAAACCTCTGAGATTGTCAGGCCCACGTTTGGCTGAAAAACGACTGACAAACATAGACCGAAATGCCTCCTTATTTCACATTGATGTTGCCATATAATCTGTCTTAGTGCTTTATGACCATGGTAATTCTAAGGGGTTCAGTTCTAATTTTGATGAAGTCATCGCTGATGGAAGATGCACGACAGAAATCATTTAGTACTATTTTTTATGTTTTAACTGTAATATTCATAATTCAATCATAATTCAATTTCCGTTTTTGCCATAGATTTTATTTTCTTAAAAATTGTCAAATTATTTTTCCAACTCAATATTGGAAAATTCTTCTCTGCCCCATGGAAAACAGTGTGATTTGTTTTTTTTGCCAAGATAACGACGAACTTGAGATTTTTGACACAGATAAAAACGATTTAGACATAAACACGACCCGTAAAAGACCTATTAAAGGAAAATCTTACTTTTTAGAAGATAAATGGTTTAGTCCGTGTAAATGCAGAGGCAGCTTACAATATGTTCACAGAGAATGTTTCAAATCTTATATTATAAAAACAAAATTTTCTCAATTAAAATGTTCCACATGTAATACACCATACAAGATCACCATCAAAAATTATCTTTTCACAAGATTTTATGACGGATTAACCAAATTTCTCAAAATTTTTTGTTGTATAAGCCTATTTTTTATTTTTGCAATCTTTGCTTACGGATTTTTGTTAGGTTACGGCCTGTTACTTTTAATTTTAACACGAAAAGATAAAACACTGTTTGATATAATTTTCATATCGGGTTCTGGAATGAACTTGACCGATTTGAACTTTATATCAATGTTTAAAAGTCTTCTCTTTCTACCTGTTATACCAATTGCAATTTTACAATGTAGGCCATTTATTTTCATTTCTGTATTTGCAATTATAAGCGTATGGATATTTTCCAATAATTTTTTCGATATATTCAATTTTTCAGGTTTCATCATATTCCCTGTATTATTTTTAATTTATGAAATGTTTATAAAAATTCTAAGTGACTGGATTATTATCGATATAGATGAAATTCCACAACAAAATTCGTTTTTTTTCGAATTAATTTTACCAAATTTCACACCTGGTTCAGAAAAAGTACTTTCTAAACTTATGATGCCATTTTTCTCTATTTTTATGACATTTATAATTTTTCATACTACAGATATGTTTTTTGTAATGATGACTGCGATGATTATTTTATTTATAAGTGATCTTTTATCAATTTTATATGTCTATCTCATTCAAAGAAAACGATTGCAGATGATTGTCGAAGAATATTCTTAAATATATTTGTAGTATAAAGATATAACTGTTGGTACCTTTACATTACAGTTAATATATTATTATAAAGATTATATTATCATAAGGATCATATTATTATAACAGATTATTAGTCTGATTTTATATGGTATAAATTTACTTTCAATCCTATCCATTCTTACACAATGTTTAACACATCGCAAAAAATTATAATAAACTCTTATTATTACGACAATAACTGTTGCAGGCTGATGAACATTACTTTACCATAATTACTGATAAATTTGTATAAAAGTATAAATAGTTGCTTAGTAAATAAACTTACTTTTTGTAATGGCAAAACAATCTTCTTATTAAAAGAAATTAGTATCTCCTTTTGGCGACAACAATAATATTTTAAAAAACTAACAAATTTACTATTTGATAAGATAATCATTATATTTTCAAATACGCTTATAAGAATTATTTGAACGAGTAGATGTTTTGAATGGCTTCGCCACGTAAAACCACAGTCTTAAATTTTTGATCTTGTTCATCGATCACATTTGACAAATTCAAATTAAAAAATGCATCGGTCGATTTCAAAATACCAATGAAAAATCTATTTTTCGTTATGATCACTTTTACCTTCTTATTGATCAGAAAAGTTGCATCTGGTATGGCATATTTCATTTTCAAAGGGTTGCCACACGAACTGAGAGTAATTTTTTGTAAATTGTGTAAATTTTGAAAATTGTGTAAATTGTGTGAAAGTGAATTTTTAAATTTGCTCTGATTTGAACATTTCTGAAGTGACTTAGACAAAAATCAAATATTTCTGTTTAAAATATTCAAAAAATAATGAAATTTCTATCCTCAGATCACCCTAAAAATGTTCTGTGAATGTGGAACATATTTGCCAGATAATTCAAATTGTAAAATCTGTGGCAATAACCCAATAAAAAAATCGATAATCAGTGAAAAATTTTATTCAATACATCAGAAATATAAAAATGAAGACAAAGGTGCTAAAATTGCTGAAACTTGTCCAAAATGTGGTAGCGAAGAAATGTATTACAAGGCTGTACAACTTAGAAGTGCAGATGAAGGACAAACAATATTTTATACTTGTGATTGTGGATATAAGTTTGCAACACATTCATAAGTGAACAATATTAATAAATTATAGATTTATAATTAAAAAACGAAATTCAATGAAAAAACTTTTAAAATTTTAAACTTATTCATTAAGAAAACAAATCCTCTCAATGAAAACCTGTTAAAAATCATCAAAAGCTCTTTCAAGAAAACCTGCTAAAAATCATCAAAAGTTCTTTCAAGAAAACCTGTTAAAAATCTGTCAGCGCAGTTCCCGCCTCGAAACAGAAAATGTCTAGAAACAAATATTTTACTTAAAAATGGCGTAAGTGGGAACCCTTAGTTTTTCTAATAAAAGTCAATGACCAACCCGTCTTCACCTTCACTCTTGCCTATTTCCGACATGGCGTCGCCGACGGGATCAAACATCACACCATTTAATGGAAAAGAAGATGAAGACATCACATTATGGTTAAAAGAAATTGCTATGTGTTCCAAAGTTCTAGGATGGAACGAGGAGGTGGAAAGGCGAGCAATAATAATGAATTTAAGAGGAGAAGCCCGATCTTGGGTGGCCGAATACTTGAATGGCGCGGGATACAATATTGAAACCAAACTCCTGGTTCATGAGCTCAGACAAAGATTTCAGGGTAAAGGAAAGACAGACATAACTTTAACGTCCTTTATCCATTTTAAACCACCAAAATCAAGAGAAGAGTTCAGGAAACTCCTAATTTTTGCAAGCAAATTGGCCGATAAAGCAATGATGAGCACAGAGGT
>LGUB01000007.1:0-46699 GCA_001432165.1 Pseudoloma neurophilia
CTATCTCCAGGAGAGAAAGTATTTATATATCGACCACGTAAACATAAAATGGATCACGGATGGCAGAAAGGATATCGTGTTGTTAAAACAATTGGTTCAGATGCATACCTTGTAAAAAAAGGGACAAAGACTAGGCGTGTGAATAAGAAACATGTGAAGAGAGATTTTTCTCTAAGGAGGGAGGTGTCAGCGCAGTTCCCGCCTCAAAACAGAAAATGTCTAGAAACAAATATTTTACTTAAAAATGGCGTAAGTGGGAACCCTTAGTTTTTCTAATAAAAGTCAATGACCAACCCGTCTTCACCTTCACTCTTGCCTATTTCCGACAAAATCATCAAAAGTTCTTTCAATGAAAAACTGTTAAAAATCATCAAAAGTTCTTTCAATGAAAAACTGTTCAAATTCATCAAAAGTTCTTTCAATGAAAAACTGCTCAAATTCATCAAAAGTTCTTTCAAGAAAAACTGCTCAAATTCATCAAAAGTTCTTTCAATGAAAAACTGTTAAAAATCATCAAAAGTTCTTTCAATGAAAAACTGTTAAAATTCATCAAAAGTTCTTTCAATGAAAAACTGCTCAAATTCATCAAAAGTTCTTTCAAGAAAAACTGCTCAAATTCATCAAAAGTTCTTTCAATGAAAAACTGTTAAAATTCATCAAAAGTTCTTTCAATGAAAAGCTGCTCAAATTCATCAAAAGTTCTCTCAATGAAAACCTGCTAAAAATCATCAAAAGCTCTTTCAAGAAAAACTGCTCAAATTCAACAAAAAACTTTTAAAATTCAAAAATCATCGTCAAATTTATTCAGTTTTCTTGACTTCTTTTATTACGGTTTCAGATTGTACCGGTATTGTAAAAATGGAAATCTCAAGAATATCAGCAATCTCATTAAAAACAGCATATATCACAATTAAAAGAGAAATAACACTACCAGCAGTCAAAATATAAAGTTGATTATCATGATAAGTAATAATAAGCATTAGGATGAATGCAATTGTTGTAGGTGAATAAGCTGGAATTTCTAAATGAGCAAAACTGGCGTAAATCATTTCAATAATTAAAATTGAAAAATTTGACATCTCACAAAGTAATAAAATGTAAAATTTCCATGGTTTATCTAATTGTTTTGTTAACATAAAAAATGTAATATAAAATGTAATTGGTGTTAAAGCGTGAAAAATGACTTGTGATCTCTCGTTAACTTTTGGATCTTTTAAAACTGTAAAAGTTGTTAAAATTACAACAATAGTTGCCATAAAAATACCAAAAACAGCTAAATCCGTTAATTTTGAATGTAAATTATAACCAAATAAAAAATAAAAACATTCTGGACCAAAAAAACCTGCCAATAAAAAAACCACAATTCCTGAAAGAATACCTTCAGTTGGTCCATTTATTGTTCCAAGAATAAATTCATGAGTGAAAAATTCTTCTAAATTGGCGTAAAATACACAAAATTTAAAATTGATTAAAAATAATACAAGCTCAATAGAAATACCAAGACCAAGTGCACTTGCCAGCATTATTACTGTAAGTGAAGCAACAAATGAATCAACGACATGGTCAAAAAGTTGACCAAGTGGTGAACCTGTATTTGTTCGTCGGGCCTGTTTTCCATCAACAGCATCACAAAGCATATAAAGGAATAAACAAGCAGCGTGTGAAAAATAAACCCATGAAGGTGCTTTTCCAGCACATTCAAAATCATAATAAAGACTTAAACTAAAAGAAATCAATGTAAAAAATAAACCAAATAATGTTATACAATTTGGAGCAAGCCATTTTGGAAATAATTTGACAGATGCATTCCAAATATGATTCATGACATATTTTGATATTAGTGATTTGTCAACACCGTTATATTTATAATTTAAAAGTGCTTTTTTTCGTTCTTCATGTGCCTCATCTGTAATGAAGCGAATGTTTTTGTATCGGAGCATCTTAAGAAGGCCTAAAAAATTTATAAAATTTTAAAGTGATGAATTTTAGATGGAGGTTAAAATTGAGAGGTATCTCATACACTTGTACAATTTAAACAAGATACACTGGCAACTTTCATACACTTGTACAATTTAAACAAGATACACAGGCAACTTTCATACACTTGTACAATTATCAGAAGATACACTGGTAACTTTCATACACTTGTACAATTTAAACAAGATACACAGGCAACTTTCATACACTTGTACAATTATCAGAAGATACACTGGTAACTTTCATACACTTGTACAATTTAAACAAGATACACTGGCAACTTTCATACACTTGTACAATTATCAAAAGATACACTGGTAACTTTCATACACTTGTACAATTATCAGAAGATACACTAACAACTTTCATACACTTGTACAATTTAATCAAAAAACACCAACAACTTTCATACACTTGTACAATTTAAACAAGATACACTTATTTAAGAAATAATTCAATAAATAGAATTCTAGAACATTATTATCTTAAAATAAAAGAAGCTTGAACTTTTTATCAAATTTAATCACGTATCAGAATCCAAATACGTTTTAGATGGTATCAGAAGACAATCTTTCATTAGGTATTGGCTCGTATGTAAAAGCTTATTAAAAAGAATCATCTCAGGCTGTGATTCTTGTAACGATGATCCACCAAAAATATTTACCTTTATATGACGATCTGTCTCTCTGATATACGATTTATCACATTTTTTGGCCACATTCAAACGGAAACCATCACAAAAACTTCGAATTATTTTTGGTAGGCTATTTGGTTTCTTAAGACTATTCATTTTGAATGGTGGAAGGTTATCTAGAAACATCTTTCTAATTTGATTAAATAATTTGTTAACCTCTTTGATTGCTGAAATTTTAATGAAATTGTTTGCACAATGTTTATCAGAAAAATTTGCTTTAAATGCTTCGATAAAAATATTTAGATAGCTTATATGATCACCTAATCCTTGAGATTTTATTTTAAGTAGTTTTTGAATATCATCTCTAAATCTTGGCTCATCATAAAAAATGCGATCAACTTCTAAAAATGCACAGATTATAGCCACTTCGTTAAAAACACCCAATTCGATTGATTTTAAAATTGTTTTCGACAATTCTACTTTCATAGGCAAAAGTGACACTTGTCGGCCCAAACCTGTCAATTTTCCATTTTCATCCATACATTCAAGTTTCATAAGCTTAAAACAGGCATCTTTATAATATTTGATTTGCTTATATCCCAACAATTTCATACTGGCAGTAAAATCTAGATTTGCACGTAAAAATTTTAGAACAAGTTCTGTAATATCACCACATACAGTATCAGGTTCTAAATCTTCCTCAAATATATTGTAATCATTCTTTGTATACATTCTGTAAACATTTCCTGGACAAACACGGCCCACTCGACCTGCCCGTTGATTTGAAGAAGATTTAGAAATTTTGACTGTTTCTAGAGATTCTGCTTTTCCTCTAATAATACATCTCCTTACTTGACCTGAATCAATAACATAAACCAAATCATTAACCGTAATAGATGATTCTGCAATATTTGTGGATAAAATTATTTTTCGTTTGTTCATTTTCTCAAATACTTTCATTTGATTGCTAAGTGTATAAAAACCTGCTAATTTGATTATTTCAACAGAAGATGTCACAGTATATTCGATTTGTGTTGCAATTTTTTCAATTTCTTTGACACCTGGCAAAAATACCAATATGTCACCTTTATCAGATTTTCTACAAATATTTACGATGATTTCAATTATTTCTTTCTCGTAATCAAAATTTGATTCTTTCAGGTAATGAATCTTATTTGGGAATTTGCTTATTGGAATTTGAATAAGAGCAGCTGAAAATATTTTCTGATATTTTTTAATATTGATTGTGGCACTCATAAGAAGCAGTTTTTGCTCAAGATCTGGATTTTCAGGAATTTGTTTGGTCAAAAAATACGATATTATAAAATCATAATCCATTTTACGTTCATGAAATTCATCGATTACAATAAGATCATAATTATGGAGATTTCCATTTAGACATTCTAAAGCAAGAATACCATCCGTAACGAACAAGATCCTGGTTTTTTTGGAGTGTTTTTCATCCCATCTGACTTTATATCCAACAAGACCTCCGACATCCTCTCCTAATTCTTCAGCAACTCTTTGAGCAATACTTATAGCTGCTACTTTTTTTGGAAGTGAAATGATCATTTTCTTGAAATATGGATAAAGAATTTGAGGTACTTGCGTTGTTTTTCCACAACCTGTGTCGCCTGCAATAATAGTGATACGATTTTGTGCAATTTTATCCACAATTTCATTTTCAAATTTATAAATTGGTAAATGTTTTTCTGAACAATCCAAATCTGCTGAATCGACAAGTGTCTGAAATGTGGGGCTTTCATGATCTGATGTGTCATCCAATTTCCTTTCTACTTCATATGTTGAATCTTCGTTATAAAGTTTTTCATTTGAAAGTAAATCTTCTAGATTACGATTTAATTGATCAATATTAACTGTTTTATTCTCTTCATGACCAAAGTATTGTGAGCTGTCATCTGATTCTTGACTGATATAATTTTCTTCAAAAGGATCTGTGTCAGATGTCTCATTAAAATTTTCGACCGACGCACGAGCTCTTTCAAAAAGGTCATCGTCATATAATCGTGAGTTTATAAATCTGTCTAATTCTCCTGATTGAGATGCTGCTTTAAAAAGTGATTTATCATCAAAATGAAAAACCGGTTTACCGTCCTCGTATCTTATAGTGAGTCCAGATGGCCCATCTTTTGGTGTCTCTCCAAGAGAAACCCCCTTGAAACTATTTGAAAGTGATTCGACCGAGTCATCGGAGTGATTTGGGCCATCTAAGTCAAAGGGTTGTCCAATACTGAGACGAAATTTTCTCTTCTGTATGCTTAAAATTGTTTTAATAACGATCTGAGACACATCCCAACCGAGTGCTTCTTCCAATCTGTCAAAATGTCGTCCTTTGAGTAGAATTTCCACACGTTCAATAACGTATGAGTCATATCTTTGTAAATTTTTCTTTATGTGATGAAAATCTTTGTCTTGATATTCCTCGAACAACATCTGAGGGTGAAGAATCGGATTTTTTTAGAACGACTGAGACAAACTTTCTTCTAAAAATAAAATGTGATTTCTAATTAATTTAAATAAATCCCTTTTTTATCATATTCGTTAACTATTTGTTCAAATGGAAACGCATTTTCAGAATTGATGTTTCAAATTTTTATCGAGAAAATAACAGTTTTAGATTAAAAATAAGTAAATTATAAGAAATCAGAAAATCTGAGGCATTTAACTAAATTTAGTTACGTTTTCCGGTACCACGTTTCAGAGTTCCAAAACTTGGTGGCACATACGCTTTTTCCTCTTTATAGAAAACTGGTTCTTTCGGTGCTACCAATTCTTTGAATGATTCAATTTTTCCAATCCATTCACAATCCATGAGACTTTTGAAATCTTGCCTGGAAATTTCTCTGCCAAAATAGTCATATACAACTATTTTATTTTCAACTTTTAGAGCGTTTGTAATGGCAACAGCAAAGAAACGGTTGCATGGGGACCAAATTATTCGAGATGCACCAAGCATCCTCATAGATCCAACCATTTTACCACTTGAAATGTTAAAAATCTCTATCATACCATTCATATTGTCAAATCCCGCAAAGCACACATAATTGCCCTCAGAATTAAAATAAATTCTGTTTCTAGGTCCTTCCTTAAATATTTTTTTACTTTCACCTGAATAGAAAAATATTCCGGCCTTTGCAGGTTGCACACCGTAAGAAACAGCGTATCCACCTTTTACAAACTCAAAGAAGTTAATATTTTGTAATTGTACTTTCTTTGAATTCTTTTCTAATAGATTGAACAAATAAAGCTCTTTAAATCCAAAATATGAACCACTGGCTGTGCTTGTTGAACAAATTAGAATAAAATTACCTTTCGGACTTATTTTGACTTCCAGAGAATCAACTTGTGCAAATGTGAATGTCATAATTTGTGAAACAACAGAATTTGCTGGTGGTGGCATAGAACGTTGTGTTACTTGTTTGTTTAAATGATCCTTGTAAATTGTAACAATTTGACCGGTCCAGACTACAAATACCCCTTTTCCTACGAAATATTCATTGACAGCCTGGATTCTCAATCTTTCAAGCAATTCACCTCCTAAAATATGAGATATAACCAATTCTCGACCAAATTGAACGAATAGCAGTTGATTTGATAATTTGATGGAAGTGACATTCTCATATGTGGCAATCAATTGCACAATTTCAGTCGATTTGCTCAATAAAGAGTGTAATTTAAGTTCTTTTGTGTGTAAAAGACAACCGATAAGAATTTCCTCAGAATTTTTCTCAATCTCGAGCTGTCTGATTCTGCCGTATTCTTTTTCCCAAATCAAAGTCGTTTTAAAATTCTGATTAAAATCAATTTTATAAATTTTCATGGCAGTATCAGTGCCAATCACGAGAATATCATCAATAATTTTATATAAGTTTGCCGGTAAAATATTATTTTGTGAATTCAAACCTAATTCAAGTCCTTTCTCAGATAATGAAATCAAGCCTGTCAATTCAGGTGCTGACATTTTTGTTTGTGAGTATATTTCTGACAAATTTCGTATTTTGATCTTTCCAATGAAACCTGTCCCTTATTTTGTTAATAAATTTGTGTCTACAACCTGAATGTTTTTTTAACCGGTCTGTCAAACAGAAAATTGTTTTTTGAAGAGAAAAATTCAAGGGTATGAAAAATATCAGATTTGTAACAAAAAAAAGACATCTGAAAATGTTTCAGCCTGTTTTTTTTGAAATAAAAATCTATCAATACTGTCAGATTAGGGTTAATTTATATTGCACGTCATCATGACAGATCATTTTGGATATTACGTCATCAATCGTATAAATTTACGTTATACCCCATCCATTCCTGCTTTACACACAACAATATAAAAGACTCATATCATTAAGACATATATTTCAGATCATTTGTCAGATATTACGTCATCAATGATAAAAATTTACTCTCAGACCAGTCATTCTGAGTTTACACATTGTAATCACAGATCCATTGGTCAGATATTACGTCATCAATGATAAAAATTTACTCTCAGACCAGTCATTCTGAGTTTACACATTGTAATCACAGACCATTTGTTAGATATTACGTCATTGTCCTGACCGTACGTTAGTCACTCACCGATAAGTCCTCTTTTTATTTCTGTTACAGCTCATCCTTTGTTGGCATATTACGTCATACTGAAAAATCATGTATTTAAGGAGGGATCTTTTGAACCACAAGAATATTTAACAGATCAAAACAATCCAGCAGATTAGAACACAGAGGGAAGTATCTGAATATTAACAACAATAAATTTGAAGTCAGTTTTCGTTCGCCATGCTCTTGGAATGCAAATTCCTTACGGGCAAGAAGACTCAGTCATTCTGAGTTTGCACATTGTAATCACAGATCCATTGGTCAGATATTATGTTGATCTAACTCCCATCCATTCCGGGTTTACACATTGTACAAACAAATTATTTGTCAGATATTACATCATCAATGGTTTAAATTTACTTTGATCCCTTCTTCTTGTTTACACACAACACACATCGCGCAACAACATATCTTTTTTGCCAGGGATGAGAAACATTTGCACCGTATTACAACGTCCGTTTAAAAAACATACCAGATTTTGTTTATGCAACAAAATAATAAGGTCTTATTTTTATGACAAATTCTACTTTTAAAAATCAGATTCTACAAATAAATGTATTTATTGCAAATTATCCCTCTGATTCTTCAAAAATTCATTGGCATTGTTTATAATTTGTAGAAGATACGGTGACTCATTTCTGTTCCTTTCTTGCATCTCTTGAAATCGACTTTCTCGATTTTCAAGATCATTGATTCCCAGAATCTCCATTGCTTCTTTGCCAGTCATAGGTTGATAATTCAGGTAAAGCTCATCAATAGTCTTCCTTAAAGCAGTTGTGAAACATTGGAAAAGTGCGCCGAACATACTGATCAGGGTGATGAAAATTACATTCTAGAATACTTGTGTTTCAAATAATAAAAACAAGAAAATTGTTTCAATTCAAATTATAAAAACAAGATTTTTGTTTCAATTAAAATTATAAAAACAAGATTTTTGTTTCATTTCAAATTATAAAAACAAGATTTTTGTTTTATTTCAAATTGATTTTGAGTTATTGAATAGAATCTGTAAAGGTAAATAGAATTAATTTTAAGTTACAGTATTTCTAAACGATGTACATCAATAATAAATGAAACGAGAGTGTATCAGTAAATTTTAATTCAAATTAACGAATTTTAAATTTTAATTTTTGAGCCCTCCCTTACCGAATTACTAAAGCACCTAAAAAAATATTTTTACAAAAAAATTCTAAATATAAAATTTATCGACTGACTGTTGTCATAAATATTTACTTATGTCAGAAGAACAACAAATAGCAAGATTTCATAGAAAAGAATACCCAGTACCTGGTGAACTGGTTATAGGAAAAAATGTTAAAATTACAGAATTAGGTGTATATGTTAACCTTCTAGAATATGGAAATTTGGAAGGTCTTGTTGTTATAGGAGAATTATCAAAGAAAAGAATTAGAAACATTCATAAATTAATTAAAATTAATAAAATAGAAGTATTATCTGTTCTAAGAGTTGATAAAGCAAAGGGTTATATAGATTTAAGTAGAAAGAAAGTTATAGAATCAGATTTTAACAATACTTATAGATCATACATTAAAAATAAAATTGCAAATAATATTATTTCAAGTTTGGCAAATCGATTAAATGAACATCCTATTAGATTATACGAACAATGGGCCTGGGAAAAAGCAGAAAAATATAACAGTCTTTATGAATATTTTGGTTATTTACAAGAAGCATATAATTATCAACAAGGTATAAAACAGGAAAAAATCTTCTCCGAATCTGATGATTCTTCAAGTGAAAAAGAAGTGTCCAGAACAGAATCTAGCTCAATGCATATAGAAAATATCAAATCAGGAGTGGAATTGGATCAACCACCTAAAGATGGACAACTTGAATTGGAAAATAGCCTACAAAATCTTTTATTAGGACAATCTGGTACAAAACTGGCCCTTAAACCTTCAAAATATACCTTGGACACACTCTTAGGAGATATTCCAGAAAAAACACACAGTTTACTTCTAGAACAAATAAATCTTAAATATAACATTCAAAATGTTAAAATAAGAGCAGATGTTGAAATGACATGTTGGGGACCAGAAGGTATCGATGCAATCAAAATGGCACTAAATGCTGCACATTCATCTCAGAAATCAAAGGAAAAATCAAAAGATAATACAGAACAAGAAACTGAAGAAATTTCTATTACGATGTTAAAACCACCGGTTTATTGTCTGTCACTTCAAACAGATCATATCGATCAAGGAAAACAGAAATTATACGATGCTCTAGAACGAATCCAATTAAAATTTAGAGAATTTAGAGGATCAAATTTTGAGCTTATCAGTATGAAATGCTACGGCATCAAAGACAGAAAACTTGACGAATCGGATGAAGAAGAAACAATTCAATAAACTTGATATTTTATTGGCTTTTTTTATTGCCAGTTCTTTTATTGGCTTCTAATGCTTCTTTATAAATAAAAGGTGACATCGAGAATAATCTAGGATTTAACATCACTTTTTTATAAATAAAAGGTGCTATCGAGAGCATTCCTAGATTTAACATCACTTTTTTATAAATAAAAGGTGCTATCGAGAGCATTCCTAGATTTGACATGTCTTTTTATAAATAAAAGGTGAAATCGAGAATAATCTAGGATTTAACATCACTTTTTTATAAATAAAAGGTGATTTGTCCTATTTTATTACGTCATGTTCAGATAATAACGGCATATCTTATCAGATTTTATCTTTTAAGATAATCTGATTGGTTACATTATCATTTTTATGAATATAAATATACCGAGATTTAGTAACCCTACTTTTAGAGATGGCTTCAAAGATAACAATAAAACAAGTTCTTTTGATAACAACAGTGATGCCTGTGGATATTCCTTACATTTTAATACTTTTTTAAGGTTCTGATTTGTTCCAGAATAATTTGTGATTTTTCTTTTTTGAAGATATTTGGTCAAAAAACATGAGATATTGATTATTCTGAAATAAATTTACCCAATGTTCGAAAAAAATCACATGAGATAAAAAATATAACATCATATCAAATGAAATTATGAAGTAACATCGTTAAAACATTTATCTTTTTAATATTGTCATTCAATGAGCTGTATGTTTTTCTCAACAAGGTTAATCGCAAATTCCACCATTCTCCAGACAGAAAAATCCTCTATCAGAATGATTTGTTGCTCAAATAATCTTAAATCATGGATCGTTCGATGTGCAATCACAGCTTTAAACAATTTTTCATATTTTTTATTAAATTGACTCAAATCTTCAACTGTCAAAATTCCGGAGTCATCCGTGCCCCATTTTATGTTGATGATTCTAACGGCAACTTTATGGTTTTTATAACTTAATTTATGACATTTTTCTATTTCGAACAGACTGATTGTGCTTTCAGGAATATTCAAGTATGTTGGTTGTTGTTTTACAGGTGCTATTGTCAAAATTTCTGGCATTTCATCCAATTCATCACTAGATTTTTCTTTAAATTGATCTTTCTGTATGGTGTTCTTCCTAGTGACCACCTCTTCAAAAGAACCGCTGAGTGAAATTTCAATGTCAGATAAGTTGGTTATGGAATTTTGACTGTCAGGCAAAACTGTGGTATGAGGTGGAAATTTTTGTTGTTTAGTGGCAGAATTGGTCAGTGCAGACATCTCCGCATCAGAAATATTGTCAAGTAAATCCATTATATCATCTGATATCGCTATTTTTTCGAATCTTTCATTTTTCGGTTCTTTAGTATTTTTTATAAAGATTTCTTCGGATGTTTTCTCATTTGTTTCATCCTGCGATATTTCACGCCCAAACAGTGACAAAATATCGGAATTGTCACTTTTCTTGTTGGACATCTCAACTTTTTGTCGCTTGGATAGCTCTGCTAGCAAATAAGGGGCTGTCATTTGACAAACAAAATTTTGAGTTTTTACGGGATGTGTTTAAGATTTGGTTCATGCATTGTGCAAATTTTTTAATTCAAAATAAAATTTATTTTTTACGATTTTCTAAAAAATTCATATTTTCATAAATGTATTAATGTTTTCGACATCTTCTTTGAATTGTAGCAGTGTCTGCTCTCCTGAGATCAGATCATCTGTTATACAGCAGGCTTGAACTAGAAAGACCTTTGGCTCAGAGGGACCTTCAAACTCTGAAAGAGATGTCAACGAGTCTTTGGCAGATAAATTCAATTGATTGATGTCAATATTCTTTGGTGAATTGTCAATCGATCCATTTGATCCTTCTGTTCTACAACTTTGGTTTGAAAGTGTTGAGGGACCTGAAAAATTGCTTGAATTTTTCAATGATGTTTCTGAAACAGTGGATTTTAAATCTGATCGTGAATTGCTCGCATCTAAAGATTGATCTTCGGACAATGGTTTATAATTTTTAACAAAATCGATTGAGGATGATGTCATTCCGAACAATGGCTCATCTTTAGTGGTATCAATGAATGAAATCATCAGGTTACCTTTCTTATATTGATTTACATTTTGTCTGACTTGTTTCTTGAATTTAAAGCCAAGATCAATCAAGAAAATCGCAATATCATCCATGCCTTTCTCACGTAAATTGGTTATTATTGGACTAGGTTGATCATCTGTGTCAGAATCGCGCTCATCTTGTCCATTGCTAAGTGAGAAAATTGTTCCGTAAGATTTGTCGGTTTTCAAAACGTTGCACTCCTTGATCTTATATGCAGTGATTTTTCGTGTTCGATCAAGAATTGGTCCGGTTTTCTCTGTAAGTTTCAAATTTGACAAGTCATGATGATCAGGTGCCTGTTTCTCAAATTCTTCTTCAAGTGCTTCATTTTGTATTCTTCTTGTAATATTATCACTGATAATCATTGTTGTTTTATCAAATTGATAGAATTTTTCATTTCTAGATGTTGAATATGGAATATATCCAGAACTCTTGAGAAAATCAACCAAATGGTCATTGTCTGTGTAAGTATACAACGAGCAATGATACGATGACATTCTATCGATAAAATGAGGGGCATCTTAAACAAAAATTAGGAAAAATTGATTTAGCTTTATAAAGTCCGATTATAAAGAGTGATTACAAAGAGTGAGTACAGAGGAAATTATAAAAATTTTGATTTTATGAAAATTTATCGAAAAAATTAAATTTTTGATCAAATTTTCAAAAAGTTTGAATATTCATTTGATATATTATAAAGCAAAATACTGTGAATAATTCTTTAAAATCCTAGTTTGTTTGCCGTTTTCGGCAAGTTTAATAAAAAGTAAAAATCGTGAAAAATCAAAAATTTTCAACTTTGATATTTAAGTAAATCATTAGAAGGTTCTCGGTTATACTCCAGAACGTTCCTGAAATTTACTATAAAAGCGAAATGATTCTCTACCCCTAACGGTCGATTAGGTTTGCTGGGAGCCGAAATTGTACGAAAAGGGACACGCACGGATGGAAGTTGGAGGATCAAGCTGTTCAATCTTTGGGTGGCAAATGGACTAAAAATCCATTTGCCATGCTCAATCCTCGGACTAAAAAAGAGGAGGCACCAAAAGATTGAACGAAAAAAGGCTTATCCTGCAACCGATATTACGGCGACACCCGCCCCAAGTACGTGCCTCCTTTGGAGGTGCGTCCCCAGCAGTGCCCGTCCAACTCGCGATTGGGCGGGCGCTTAAGAAAATATCCATCTTCATATAAAAAATAATAACTTTTATTCTGTTTTATGAAAACGAAATAATAAAACAAAAAATTATTTTCTATGTAAAATAGTCAGAAATCTGTTCAAATGATGAAAATACGAGACACGGTTTTTGGAATTTGTCATAAAAAGTTTTTTTTTAAATCGAGTGTGTTTGAAACACGACTCTGATTTTCAAAGACCATTATTTGATGATAAGCCACGGTTACGATGCTATGAATGAATAAAAGCAAAGAATTTCATAATTTTTCCTTTAAAAGATGATATCTGTGATTTGGGTCTGAATTAATACTCAAACTGTGTCATAAATGTCGTGCCACTATATACATTATTGATGTCATCATCAAAATTAAAGCAGAGAGAACTGAACTCCTAAGAATTATCATGGTCATAAAGCACTTTGACAGATTATATGGTAAAATTGCGGTTGAATAAAGGATCTCTTTTACATCAGTATTTGCTCGCAAATCCCCTGGACAACTAGTCCAATGCGGGTATGGCAGTAAGCCAACAGAGTAATATCAAAGATATGGATGGTAGGCAACAAAAAACATAACGATGGAATAAAGATGCATTTAGATCATTGGTCTACGTTCACCAGTCCCTTGAGTATCCAGTTAAATGTAGAGGAAAAAATATCTTTTATACTTACCTAAAATAACATTATCTCAGTCATTATAGAAAAAAATTGATAAAATCTCATTTTTCTAGAAATTTTTAGAATTTTCACAAGTATAAATAAAATTTTCTTTTTACCCCCTCAAGCATGTGATCTGAATCAAATTGCTTGGATGAAGATTGAGATGATGACAATTGTCGCCCCAGTCTGAATAGTGAAGACGAATTTTGCTGATCGATCTTTATCCAGCAAAACTTTTTTTTTATTGACGGGTACGTATGAAAATAAAAAACGAATTTGAAGAAATACATTTTTTGCTTTATTCTTGTGAATTTTCCGAATTTGATTTTTAAAAAGTTATTTTTATCCTAAAAATCACCTGTCAGCTTAACAAAAGAAAAAGATTCGAAATTTTTAAATTCCTCATTTTTCTTAACCCTCAATGACAACCATTCCGTTTGAAGAAACGAATGAGTTTGACTCAAAAAGTGATGAAGTACGAAATGAGGACACTTGGCCAGCAATAGACGCACATTTTAATCAAATGGGTTTGGTTAGACAACAATTGGATTCTTTTAATGAATTTATAGGAAGTACGATGCAAGAAATTGTTGATGAAGACAATGTGGTAACTGTCAGTTCTATTCCATCTGCTGGTAGAGAATCTTCTAAAAGTATCACTTTAAAATTTGGTACTGTTCATGTTTCTAGGCCACCTACCATAACAGAAGCAGATGGAACCACTCGTCATCTTTTACCTCTTGAAGCAAGATTGAGAGATCTTACTTATAATTGTTCTGTTTTTCTTGATATTACTCGTACAGTCAAAGATGGTGACATCTCTCAAGATCATTTTCATAAAATGACACCAATTGGAAATATTCCAATTATGTTACGATCCAATGTTTGTTGTTTATATGGATTGACGGATCGAAATTTAGCACAGGTCGGTGAGTGTCCATTTGATTCAGGTGGTTATTTTATTGTAAATGGTTCAGAAAAGGTTCTGATTGCTCAAGAAAGAATGGCAACAAATGTCATTCATGTTTTTGAAAAGAAAGATAGCAATTTCACTTATTATTCTGAAATTAGGTCGACACCACAAAAAGGTAGTAAAACACCTTCTTCTTTGATAATAAAAATAATGCCTAAAACGGAAACAGAATTTCTTATCCGATGTAATTTGCCGCAAATCAGACAGGATATTCCCGTAATTATTGTTTATAGAGCACTTGGTTTTGTATCTGATAAAGAAATTCTAGAACATTTAATTTATGATCCAAATGATAAAGAAATGTTACAGATGATTAGGCCATCAATTGAAGAAGCATTTGTTATTCAGGATCAGATCGTTGCTTTGGATTATATTGGCAAAAGATGTTCACCGATTGGTACCAATAAGGAAAAAAGAATCGCAAATGCGAAAGAATTGCTCATCAAGGAATTTTTGCCACATATCGGTGACAAACAATTCTGTGAGATGCGAAAGGCGTATTTCTTCGGTTATATGATCCAAAAATTGTTAAAAGTGGCTATGAAAAGAATTGAGCCTGATGATCGTGATCATTACGGTAAAAAGAGAATGGATCTGGCAGGTCCATTACTTGCTCAGCTTTTTAAAATGTTGTTCAAGAAAATGGTAAGCGATACATCAAAATTCTTGCAGAAGTGTATCGAGAATAATCGTGATTTCAATATAGCACTGGCAGTAAAATCAAATATAATCACACAAGGCTTTAAGTATTCTTTGGCAACAGGTAATTGGGGCGATCAAACACGTGCGATGCAATCAAAGTCAGGTGTATCGCAGGTTCTTAATCGATACAATTTTATTTCTACACTTAGCCATTTGCGCCGTGTCAATTCCCCATTAGGCCGTGATGGAAAATTGGCAAAGCCTAGACAATTGCACAATTCACATTGGGGAATGATTTGTCCGAGTGAGACACCTGAGGGACAGGCATGTGGTCTCGTAAAAAATTTGTCACTTTTGGCATATATTTCTGTGAATCAATCGTTTGAATCCATCAGTGAGTTACTGGATGAGTTTGCTCTGCGTTCATTAGAGGAAGTTTCACCCGCAGATGTCAATAAATCAACAAAAGTGTTTGTTAATGGCACATGGCTTGGTATCATCGATGATCCTGATCAACTTTTCAGTTTGTTCAAAAATCTTAAACGACGTGGTAATTTTGCAAAAGACGTCTCGATTGTTCGATCATTTAGAGACAAAGAAATCAAAATATTTTGTGATGCTGGTAGACCCTGTAGACCACTTTTTACGGTTACTAATAGCAAATTGAATTTTACAAAACAAATTGGTGATTCTCTAAAAAATGGTCGAATGTTTTGGAACGATCTTGTTCAACAAGGCTATGTCGAATATTTAGATGTTGAAGAAGAGGATCAAGCAATGATTTGTATGGTTCCAGAACAATTAACCGAAGAGGCTGCTGTAATGGAAAAAATACAAAAGATTGCACGAAGAGAGGCTGAATTTACTGATCTTTTCAAAACCATGTCAATAAATTCGAAGTCTCAGAATATGAATACTGAAAATTCAAAAAAATCGTCAGCCAACAAAGACGATGTTGCGGTTGAACGAAAGGGCGGTGTCATTTCGTATTTGGGAGGTGCCACCGACACGCACGATCTTGTGACAAATTACACTCATTGTGAGATTCATCCAAGTATGATTCTCGGTATTTGCGCATCTATGATTCCATTTCCTGATCACAATCAGTCACCACGTAACACTTACCAGTCTGCCATGAGCAAACAGGCCATGGGCATCTACGCAACGAATTTTCTTCTTAGAATGGACACTTTGTCAAATATTTTGTTTTATCCGCAGAAACCACTTGTAACAACTCGTGCTATGGAATATTCTAAATTTAGAGAGTTGCCTGCTGGTCAAAATGCGATCGTAGCAATTGCATGCTATTCTGGATATAACCAGGAAGATTCCGTCATTATGAATCAATCTGCTATTGATAGAGGCCTTTTTAGATCATTTCTTTACCGTACGTATACAGATCAAGAGAAAATGAACGGACCAAATTGTCGAGAGTCATTCCAGAAACCAATCAAAGGGGAAGTTCTTAGAATGAAAAATCTCAATTATGATAAACTTGATGAGGACGGTCTTGTTAGTCCTGGAATACGTGTTACTGGCGAGGATATTCTTATTGGCAAGGTACTGCCGATCATTGATCGAAGCAGCCCGGCACGTGGTCCTAATGATGAAAATTTATCATCACTCAATCTAGAAGCATCTGGCCGGGACTCAAACAGAAATATAACTCAATTCAAAGATGCTTCTACTGCCATGAGGCCCACTGAAGAAGGAGTTGTCGATTCGGTGATTGTTTCTAATAAAGAAGGATACAAATTCACCAAGGTCAAGGTTCGATCGACGCGTATTCCTGAATTGGGTGATAAATTTGCCAGTCGACACGGACAAAAGGGTACAATTGGTATTACTTTAAGACAAGAAGATATGCCATTCACAGAAGAAGGCATTGTACCTGATATAATCATAAATCCACACTGTATACCATCTCGTATGACAATTGGACACTTGATTGAGTGTTTACTTGGAAAAGTCTCTGCTTTAGTCGGAGAAGAAGGAGATGGAACACCATTTTCAGGTATTACAGTTGAACAAATTGCAAATCAATTGGAAGAACAAGGCTATCAAAGACACGGTCTAGAAACAATGTACAATGGTATGACAGGCCAAGAACTCACGGCAAAGATCTTTATTGGACCAACATACTATCAAAGATTAAAACACATGGTGAAAGATAAATTACATGCCAGAGCCAGAGGGCCACTACAAATTTTGACAAGGCAGCCAGCGGAAGGTCGAGCACGAGACGGTGGTCTACGATTCGGAGAAATGGAGCGTGACTGTATTATTTCTCATGGTGCATCGCTATTTTTACGAGAACGTCTGTTTGAAGTCTCAGATTTCTTTGAGGCGATAGTTTGTGAAGAATGTGGTCTGTTTTGTCTTGAAGATGGATGCAAAGCGTGTGCAAATAGAACAAAAATAGCGAAAGTGGAAATGCCATATGCTTTTAAACTATTATTACAAGAATTAATGGGAATGAATATTGCGCCAAGACTGCGTCTTTCAGAAGAGACTTACTGAGTAAAATAAATTTGATTCAAAAAAAATTTAATTTTCTGAAAACATTGTTTAAAAAGGTAAAATTCATTCATTTTCTGATGAATAATCTCTTATGACATCTCATGAACCGTTTTTTCCACTTTATATTGTCTATATAAAGGAAATTTTTATCAAAAATATCATTTTTACAAATAAATTCAGCAATTCTGAATGAATTGACACTAAATTTGATCATTGAATCGTCTTCAATTTCACCTCTTAAATATTTTACTCGTACAATTTTTCTTATTTTACCTGAAATTAATGAGACAATTTTAAAATCCATTTTTTGAATATTCGAAATAAAATTATGACAGGTATAAAAATACAATGTAATATACAAAATAGAATTTTGAAACACGTCAAAAATGTGAGAACACGTAATATTAAAAAAATAGATAAAATTAAAATCAGATAAGTGAGAAAATTGATTTTTTGTCAGATTTTTTTTAATAAATAAAATAAATTGAAGGTGTAAATTTGATTTTTGACTTAAGTGCACAATTTCCTATCAAAAGAAGCTTTTTGATAAAATTAAAAGAAAATGAGTTTTTCATTTTGAGAAAAAATGGAACAAAATAAATTTTGAAAATCAAAAATTTCGATGACTCATTTCATTTGCGATCAGTGATGTCATTTAAATTGATCATTTGTTTCTTGAGACATTTTTTCACTTTTAAAATTTACAAATCATTGAAATTGTCACATAAATTTCACATTTTATTGTATTTCTCGATCAAACAAAATTAAAATATCAAATTCAATATTTTTAACTTTCATCATGTCGTGAAATGAACAAGTTTAATTTAACTCTTTCATACCTTTACTCAGTCTTAATAAGAATGTGATGCTGTCATATACAAAATCAGATAAGAAACATAAAATCATAACAAATGATAATAGATTAACTGTCATTTAGAGATACTGACACACAATTTTTTATTTTAAATGACTTAAAAGTATATTTTTATTTAAAAAGAGTAAAAGTATATTTATATTTTAAAAGAGTAAAAGTATATTTATATTTTAAATGACTTAAAAGTATATTTATATTGAAAAAGAGTAAAAGTATATTTATATTTAAAAAGACTTAAAAGTATATTTATATTTAAAAAGAGTAAAAGTATTTTTATATTTTAAATGACTTAAAAGTATATTTTTTTGCTTTCAGGTTGTGAATTTCCTGTTAAATCATAAAATTGTTTTAAAGTTTCAAAATTTGAAATAAATCGATGAGACTTCGGAATTGTTCTTTCACTTGTTATACAAAAACTGTTCTGAAAAAGAAATGAAATTAAAACTCAAAAAGTAAATTTTTATTTCTTTGACTCACCTGGTAGTAAGTTAGTCTATCCGTCCTCTTTTTATTTCTGTTACAGCTCAGTAATGACGTCATACTGATCAATCCTGTATTTAAGAAGAGTCACATCGGACCAAAGAATACTTGACAGTATTCAGCAGATTAGAACACATGAGAAAGGTAAGTATCAAATTTCACTGTGTTCTTTGAATGAAAATTCCTCGCGATCAGGACTGTGGCCATAAAAGTTGCAGTTTTTTTGATTGGATGCCTACGATTTATTTCTTTTCGATAGTCAAATTTGTTAAACTCAAAAAACAAATTTTGTTTAAAGTCAAAATTTTTGAGTCTCAGATAAAATTGTATTTTAAAAATGAAACAGATCAATTAAAATACTCACATTAATTATTGAAAAATTCGTACATTTCTATAATCTCAAAATAAAATAAAAAACATATTGTCGGTACCTCTACATGACCGCTTATTTATCAGACATGTCATCATAACAGATCATTGGTCTGATATTATATGATATAAATTTACTTTCAACCCCATCCATTCTCGCCTTACACACATGCATACAATGTACAACAACAAAAATATAATAAACTCTTATTATTACGACAGATATTTTTATACATTCTGTATGTCGGTCCTCTACATGACATTATCTATCAGACATATGCTCATAATAGGCCATTTATCTGATATTACTTTGTCATAATATGTCATTTATCTGATATTACTTTGTCATAGCAGAACACTAATCAGATATTTAATCATCATAACAGACCATTAATCAGATATTGAGTCATCAATGGTATTCCTCCACTCTCAAACCTATCAATTCCTGCTTATACAACACATCGCACAACAACACTTATTATTACGACATAATGAATTTTATACTGTGCTGTAAGTTTTAACATGAATTATCTAGAAAAGGTTTTGTGTATAAATTGGATTTTTATCAAAATTTGATAAAAACAGAAAAACTTCGTTTTTTGGCTTATTTTCAGACAAAATGGCTTTTGATCGATATTATTTGTTTTTATGACTGATATTCAAAATATAATATCTTTACACGTTACCTGATTTTCTGTGACATTTTTGACTTTTTATCCAATTTGATCGTTTTGTTCAAGAAATTGGTAATTCACCTTTTATCTAACAAATCAGATACAAATTCTAGTGACCTATTGGTTTTACCTATCGTTTTTCTAGAATGAAATTTAAGGTCTGATGATTGACTGCTTTTTTTTAACAACACAAATTTATTCTGAAAAACTCACCATACAAGCACAATCAAATCAGAAACATATGAGAAAAGAACAAACTGGGATGATTGACTGTTGGTTTGAGTAAATCCGTAGTTTAATTCAGTAATATTACTGAAACTCTACAATTTATCGAAATAAAGTTACAGGTTGTAGGTTATCCGTATTTTTACCAAATTTTAGTGGTCAAAAAACATCAGTACAAAAAAGAAAGCACTCAAAGTTTCAGGATTATCTATTTTTTTGGTAAAATTTGAGTTCTAAAGAAATAGTTTGACAGCAAAAGAGCCGAATCAAAATTGATTTTATTTCTCAAATATTTAAAAGGAAAGCGCAGAAACCATGCACATGAGAAATTCGGGTCGAATCGTTGATTTTAGGTGGCGAAATGACAGCGAAGATTTCTTAGAATGTGATTCTATGAATTGGCAAGATATTCAGGACAGACAATTGTCTGTACAAGATGAATATCAAGCATTTGAGCTGTTTGAAAATACAAAACTAAAAACACAGGCGAAAGAAATAAAATTACAAAAATTGAAAGCAGAAAGTGATAGAAATTACTTAGAAAACATGAAAAACTTTCTAGAGATTGATGACCATGATTTGGAGCCTGGTGAAAGACCAAATTTGTATCCTGATCTGAGAGTCAGACGAGATTGTACTGGTTATGATCCTTGTTTACGATTTATGGAAGAAAATATTCTTGATATGGCAATGAAATTCGAACAAGAAAATGACAATCCTAATCAAAAACCTAAAAAAATGACGCAAAGAACTGTAAAATTTAAATCAACACAAATTTATCAAAATGAAGCTCAAAAAGCTAAAATTAGAGACATAAATCTGATGTCTAGGATTCTTGATATCGATCCTGAAAATTTTGCACTTCAATCAGAAGATCCATCAGAAGTTTTGAATGTGGACTTTGATGAAACACAAACAATCAATGATGTAGCTCGAAATACTCTTTTACAGGCAGATGAAGGTCGAATTGATTTAAGAAGAATATTCGAACCTGACAGAATCGAACAAGATCATTTTACAATCAACCATGAATTTGAAGATATCAGACCAGATATACCAATTGGCAGTTATTACACCACTCTAATGCTTCTAGAATCAACACAGGTCAATTTCTTTGGAGAATCAAACCAATATCTTCGCAGTATTGTTCCCAGAGTTCTTGAAAGGTGCACCGATCAAGAAATATATGATTATTTTGTCTTTCTTATTGAAAAATCCAGAACCATTCAATATAGTGAACAAAGACAACAATATATCACATTGGTGACGAGCTATATTGTTGGGACACTTGATTTCTCAACCGAGATCCATAAGTCGTATTTCAAACAGATTCTGAAATTTTCTGCCAGAATATTCAAATCTAGAAATGTTGCAGTTGTAAGATTGGCTTTGAGAATTTACGCCATGACAATCGCATGTAAGGAGATGCAATGGGGCTTTATTCCAACAGAGAACAATTTTTTAGAAGATCTCATGAATGAGCTATTTCAAGCATTACCAGATTCATTCGATGATGACAATTATGATTTTGAAATAGACTCAGATGAGTTAGATCTTTCACTCTTTGTTAAAGATCTTGATCCGATTGATTTTCTAAAAGAAGAGTGTTATATCTGCATGCAAAAAATGAAAAATGGCAGACCAACACTTGTTTTAAAATGTGACCACTCATTTCATCAAGGATGCGTCTTACCATGGCTTAAAAATCATCACTGGTGTCCGACATGTCGAAGAAATTTCTCGGAATAAATTGCGATCTTAAAAATCATCTTTTTTACGAGTTTTTTGAGTATTTTTTAGAATAAACTACATTTACAGACCATAAGAGAATATTGAAGTGTTTTGTCCGAATTTTCACGGTCAGAATTTAAGATTCATATTTTGTATTTGAGAACTTATAGTTTTAATTCTATAAAAATTTTCAAAAACGAAAGAATTATACAATTAAATATTCAAAAAAAATCTTGAAAATATCTCATTATCAGATTTTTTCAAGATTTTTACAGAACCTGCGATTTTTAAAAAATTATTTTTCAGCCCCCTCAGAAATGCCAGCAACGGATTATTTGGAAGCCTTTAGGCATAACAAGCAATCTGACGTATGTCGATACCTTTCTCGTATAAGGATGTGGGAATTTAGACAAAGACCTTCTATCCATAGAGCTGAGGTACCAACTCATCCTGATAAAGCAAGAAAATACGGTTATAAATCAAAAGCAGGTTTTTATATTTTTAGATTCCGAGTTAAAAGAGGTGGTAGACCAAGAAAGGCTGATGATGGTAATACACATGGTAAACCAAGTAAAAGTGGCATCTATCAAAGAAAACCAAATAAAAATTTACAAGCTATTGGAGAAATTCGTCTTGGTAGAAAATTGGGAAATCTTAGAATGCTTGGATCTTATTGGGTAGCAGAAGACAGAGAATATAAAGTTTATGAAGCTGTAATGGTCAATCCTATGGAACCTGCCATTAGAAACAGTGGTAAATTGAATTGGATCTGTAAAGATACTATGAAACACCGAGAATGCCGCGGTTTGACACCAGCCGCCAGAAAATCACGAGGTCTCGGAAAAGGCCATCGATTCAATCAGACAAACGGTGGAAGTAAAAGTGCAGCCTGGAGAAAACGTAACACTCTCAGTCTGTTGAGATATCGATAATTAAAATATCTTGATTGATTTTTGAGATTCATTTTTGATATTGATTTTTGAGACTCATTTTTGATATTGATTTTTAAATTCATTTTTTACTTTGAGTTTATTTTTTACTTTTATATTCATTTTTTGGATTAATTTTTTACTTTGAGATTGTTTTGACACTATTTTTGAGGCGTGTGTTGCAATATTTTAAAAAAATGAGAAATTCTCTGAAATTTCTCAGATACTTTAATTTCGTGACACCCCCTTCTGCAATGCCCAGTTCAGATGTCGGTGAATTAGACGAGCGTTTTCTTAAATGTTCATATTCTACAACTGAAATCAACACAATACACCTTAGAATAAAAGAAGAAGGCCATACCCTCGGTAATATTCTCGCAGAACGACTTCATCAGGATCCAAGATGCACTTTCAGTGCTTATAGGGTACCACATCCACTTGAAGAGGCAGTTGAGCTGAAAGTCAGTGCTCATAAAGACACACCTGTACTTTCTCTCATAAAAGAAACACTCAAAAAAATAGAATTGGATTTTCTTAAATTATTGAATGATGTCAAAGAATCAAAAGCAAAATCTGCGCAATAAAAATGTTATTTCTTGCACATTTATTTAAAAATTTCTAGAATTGGGTAAATTTTTACCATTTTCATATGATAAATACGTTTATATTTAATATTGTAATTTTTTTCACCTTTTACTGTTTTTAGGCTTTAAAATTCCTCGACGACTAAAAATTTTATCAAATCATTTGCTTTTCTTAATTCGAGAATTTTATAAAATTGTAAATAAAAATACTTTCATCAGAGAAATGATTTTTTTCTTCGTTTTATTTTGTTAAAATTGCTTTTATATTTTACTGCAAGTAAATTCAAATCATAAACCCTTCATCCAGAGTGTATCAAGTAAAAGTAAAAAATGAAACTGAATAGACTCGAAGTTAAAACAAAGAAAATATTGATTGGCAATCTCATTTCAAAAGAAAATGGTGAAATCACACTCGATATGGCATATTTTGAAGATGATCCTGATTTGAAATTCAGGATTACAATTTCAGAAAAAGATGTTATTTCTTTCAAAGCAGAGCAAAAAATTGAAAGTCCTAAAACAAAATACGACCAATTCAAGAAAAATGAAGAAGTATACGGGATAAAAATGAAATTTGAAGAATCTGTTTATACGACAATCTTAGATAAAGAAAGTAAATTTTATAAAGAAAATGTTGAAGAAGCAAAACGTATTGAAAGAGAAATTCAGGCAGACAATTCTAAAAACAAAAAAGAAATAGAAGATGAAGAGACACGATATTCTGCAGTTATTGGAAAAAAATTTAGAGGCAGAAAAGGAAAACGAGAAAGATTTGGTGATGGGGCACCTGATAGTGGATGGCTTCCATCTTATGATGCTAAAAATGATCAGTCAAGTGTTAAACCACATGAAAAAAATAGATTCAACAGATATCAATATTCTGGAACAGAAAATTCTGGTTCAAGGAAAACGAATCAATATTATACGAACGAGAACACTGATCGTCGTGGTATCGACCACCAACAGCACAAATCTGATGGTTTTAAGTCATATCATTCGTCAAAACAGCCTCAATACACTCGTCATGAATATTCAAAAGATGATTCCAGAAAACATGATAAATCTTTGGAAACAACACCTGTAATTACAAAAGATAACGAAAAACAAGATAAAAAGGACCATTACAGCAAAACAGATCCTGATTTAAAAACATTGCCTGGTTTGGACACACCTGAAAGCATCGAACCGAAACAGCGCATTTCACTCTCAGAAAAGATGTCACAAATAAGAAGCAAATTCCGGAAACAAACAGTCAAAAAGAAATGGGAAACTACGAGCAACTTACTGCCAGCCATATCAAAAGCAGAAAATTCTCCATTTCTTCGCGAATAAAGATGCAGACAACAATAAATAGCCATATTTTACAACTTATTTTATCTGAATCGGTCAATTGTTCATTGTATTTTAGAACATCTTTTCATTCAAATTTTATTTGTTCACAAAAAAATGTTCATGAAATTGTTCACAAAAAAATGTTCATGAAATTGTTCACAAAAAAATGTTCATGAAATTGTTCACAAAAAAATGTTCAAAAAATCGTTCATGAAATTGTTCGCAAAAAAATGTTCATGAAATTCTTAAAATTTTTATTTGTTCACGAAAAAATGTTCATGAAATTCTTAAAATTTTTATTTGTTCACGAAAAAATGTTCATGACATTGTTTGAATGTTTATTTGAAAAAATCAAAAACTTTTATGATTCATAAATTATTTATTTCGGAGCGCACGTGCTTTTTGCTTTCTCAGATCCTTCTTCATTCTACGGTCTACGTATAAAACACGGCCCTTTTGAGAATGAGCCCGTCTACCTTTTGATGAAACGACAACTTTTGGCTTATTGTTCCTCTTTTTCATACAAGTTTTAAGAAGTCTCTTTGGTTGGTCGTTCTCATCTTTGATTTCTTCGAGCAATTCTTTTTTAAATTTCAGTGCTCTACGAACTCGTCTATTAAAAACTTCTTTTTCCTTTTTATTGATCTTTTCATATTTGATTCCGTCATCAAATGGTTTTATTTTGTTGACTTCTTGTTCTTCTGTGTAGAATTTTGGCAATTTTGACATATCGTTCATCGCAAATCGAGAAATCGCACGCTCTTCAAAAGCTTCTTTGTCATTTTTCATTTCTACAAGAAGTCTTCTATCATCAGAATCAAGATTAAACTCTTCTTCATCACTAGAAATCTCATCTTTTTGTTCACTCGGCTTATTGAGATCTGGTTTGACGGGCTCATTCATCGGTTTGAGAGCCATTTCGTTCGAGAATGAATTCTTAAATATTTTATCATCAAAAAACGCATCGACAGAAGAAAGATTTTGAAAAATTTTGCTCTGACCAAGTCGTATTTTTCTTTGTAATTCAAATTTCTTTTCGGCACGTGCTTTCTTTTTCTTTTCTCGTTCAATTTGTAATAATTTTTTCTCTTCTTCAGGTATTTCAATCGATTCGACTTTTTCTTTAATTGGAAGATCAAGGCCGTCAATATGTTCACCATTTTCTAGATATTTTATCAATTTTTCTCTTTTCTTTAAAATTTTCTTTATATCATGGTTTGAAAGCTGTTGTAAATCGTTAAAATATATTTTTGTAGTGTGATCGTATATTTTATCAAATAAAGGACCATGTACATCGATAATTATTTTTGTATAAGTTGTTAACACATTTTTTGGATCGGTATGTTTGAAGAAATCTGAAAATTTCATAACTTTGTAAAAATCTTCCGTGACAACCTGCTCTTTGAAAATTTGATTTTGATCAAAGAAATTTGCATCTATTTTTGCTGGTTTTTTATAATTTTTACATAATAAAAAAACTTCAGCACTGTTATCTCTCGATGCAAGTGGTTTAACACATGTGACATCTTCAAAAAGTTGATTGAGAACCCACAACAAATTGAAATAATCTTTTGATCTGAAGACTTTTGTTAAAAAAGTGCCATTTCGCCTAAGAATTTTTGATGTTATTTCAACCGATGCCAAAATCAGAGCATTTTGTTCAAAAGCATCTTTAGACCAACAAGTACCAACATTTGGTGCACCATCACATAAAACGACATCAACATCCCCTTCTACAAGACTATAAATTTGTTTAGCGGTATTATCATGTGTGATATCACCTACAATTGTTTGTACACCTTGAATAGGTTTACAAGGTGTGATATCTACACCAATAATATGTTTTATATTGTGTTGACGAGCCACTTGTAACCAAGAGCCAGGTGCACAGCAGAGATCCACAATAGAATTACATCCACTTAAGAAATCATATTTCTGGTTGATTTGAATCAACTTAAATGCAGATCTAGCTCTAAAGCCCTGTTCTTTAGCCAAATGATAATATTTGTCAAGTCTCTTTTTACCAATTTTTATCCGAGTTGGCATTTGAAAGGGCTGTGAAAAATTCTGAACAAGTTAAAAAATTATTTTATTTTTGAAGAATAAGAAATAATTTTTAACAAACAATCGATTCAGACATGGTAAAAAGAGTACAGTGTCGTAATAATAAGAGTTTATTATATTTTTGTGCGATGTGTTGTACATTGTATGCATGTGTGTAAGACGAGAATGGATGGGGTTGAGAGTAAAGGAGTATTTATATCATTGATGAGATAAAAACGGACCAATGATCTGTTATAATGACATGTCTGATAAATAAGTGATAAGCTGCTATGTAAAGGTACCGACATACAGATTTAAAGACACACTTATTACGAAAAATTCATTCCTTTCGTGCCTTAAAAAAAGTGCAGATTTAAAGACCCACTTATTACGAAAAATTCATTCCTTTTCTGCCTCAAAAATTACATTTTAAAATTAACTCTTACTCAAAGAAATATTAACATTTCAAATAAATCTTCTTTTGAATTGTTGATGATAATCAAATTTATCCGGTCGCTTTCATATCAAGCAAAGAAAAGTAACTCAAGAGTCCAATTATTTTGTGAATTTATTTGAGAATCGGTGTGTTAAACAGAAATTGCTTGATAGTTTCAAAGTATTAGAGTGTTGAATTGTTTTTTAGTTTTAAAAACACCATCAGATCAATACATTTACAAAAACAATGATCTAAATTAGACTTTTTAATTTAATGTTGTGTTTTACTGCCTGATTCTTTGTAGTAGATCTTTAAAAACATTTTGTAACTTAATTTGTTAAATTTTCACAAATAAGTGCTTTTGAATTATGAGTACTGTCCTGACCGTACGTTAGTCACTCACCGATCCGTCCTCTAATTATCATATTTCTGTTACAGCTCATCTTTTGTTGACATATTACGTTATACTGATAAATCATGTATTTAAGGAGAGATTCTTCAAACCCCAGAAGAAGAACTAGAAGAAGAATATTCAGGATGACAGATCAAAACAATCCAGCAGATTAGAACACAGAGGGAAGTATCTGAGTACTAACAACAATAAATTTGAAGTCAGTTTTCGTTCGCCATGCTCTTGGAATGCAAATTTCTTACGAGCAGGGCACCAGACACTTTGCCTTAAGTTCATTATTTAGTAATTCCGACCATCAGATGTATTTTTAGATTTCAAAAAAAATTTAAACTCCATTTGAGTGTCAAATTTTTGTTCAACTAGGAAGACTCTCAAATTTTTACGACAAACTACACTCATTCACATTTATCACTTGTTTTGAAAATAATTTTTTTCATAAATTTCAATCACTTTTTAAATTTTGTGCAAATTATCACTTTAAAATGCTGAACATGTAAATTTTATCAATACTATCCTTTGTACTGATTTCCTCTTTGAGATCTGGTAAAAGAATATTTCAAAAAAATACTAATGTCAAATTATGATTTAAATATTTTTTAATCTGTTTATAGTCGTTCTTGATCATATAATTTTCATAACTATATAGTTAAATTAAAATTACAACTTCAAATACATTTCTTAAAACACCATTTCATAAAATCTTGATGACTTGCACAAACAATCGTATTTTTTATAAAAATCAAAGTTACACTTGTAAATTTAATGATTTATATTAATTTGTTAATTAAATTAGTTTTTGACAGCCATTTCCTGTCTTTTTACCATATCCGGTCCTGATATGGAAATATCATGGCATCATTGGCCAAAAAAAGGTCAAGTTCCCGATTAACAAACAGATAAATTTTGTTATTATGTTTAATTTAATGAGATACTATGGCATATTTAAATGATTTTAAATCAATATTTGGATAATTTTACATATATCAAAATATTCCTTTAAAAGATACTTTTCTAAAATGTAGTTTTCTTTTTGTAACATAAAAAGAGCAACGATTCCTTTTTGAGATCTCTAATTTGCTAATTACAACAATTTTTTATAATAATTACCTCATTATGGACATTTTAAAAATATTTCTTTTTCAGAAAAAAAACAAAGCATTTCATCTAGAGCCATTTATTTTGAAAAATGTAGTAATTGATGGAATTAGATTTTCTGGCTCTTTTACCATTTTTGGTAATCACTATAATATAAATAAATTTGATTAAAAACCCTCAAGATGAAGAATCATTGGTATCTTGTCATGGTGGTTTTCCAGATGCTATATGCAATGGAAATAGAGAAAAAAGATCAAGAAGAAATTGACAAAACAGTCACAAAAGATGTTTTACAGGAATCACCCGAGCCCAATCCTAACCACCAAGTTTCAGAAATTGAAATTGAGAGTGAAGAATCAACAAAAATGAGCCTGGATATTATCGAACAAGATTTAAAAGCACCCGAAACTTCCAAAGCAGAGTCAATCGAAACTGTCATAATAAAACTAAAAAACGTCTTATTCTCAGAAAAGACCGAGTCAACTGAAGAAAATTCCGATGAAAATATTTTAACTGAGGAAAAGCAGAGTTACAGATACCTTCATGATGACGAAAAAAACGAATTGCTAGAATCACTAAAAGAATCCATGAATATTTTAAATGAGAACCAAAAAGATAATCAAGATCAGTCACAAATAGCTCAAATATTAGACTATTTTAATAAGATATTTACACCACTTATATTAGATGATGATATCCCCATATTTGAATTGACTGATTACAATTCAAAATTTGAAGTTCCTGAAATCGATTTTCAACCACTTTCAGATCACTCAGATGAAAAAATGTATCAAAAAATGATCGATTATGTTTTTAAGCTTCTCGTTGAATCCCAGAATTTTCAAGAAGAAGACTTCAGCTTTTTGGACTCATCATGTCCATTAAGTAATACCACACTATTTTTCATATCATTTCTTGAATTTTTTGAAGAAAAGAGAGATCCTTTTAACAGTCAAACTCTTGTCAAAATGTTTTTGAAAACCTTGACATATCATTTTGACCTTTTTATTAGAGAAAATTTGGATCAACCCACTGCTGGAATGTTAGATCATATTATTTCAACAAAAAACCAAGAAAGAATACTTTTTTCGGTTGGTTTATTTGATGAACAAAAAGACCATCTCATTGATTTTACTATTACAGATGATAGAGTTTTTATTAAACTTGGCGATATTATTGGATATTCTCAAGATTTTGACGTGATTATTCAATACAACATGCCAGAAACTGAAGAAGAAATAAAAATACTTTCAGAAACAATTAAATTTACACAATTAGATGGTTATGATCGAATGCTCATTCTTCGTCGAGATGAAAATGAAAATGGAATTTCATTTCAAGATATTGAAGGTGAAGAACTAAATCAAAAGGTAAATGATGAAGACAGTCTTAAAAAGTGGGAAAATTTTTTTGATTTCAAAGAGGAAGGTGTAAGACCATCATTTTACCAGATTTTCACAGCACAATATGTTGAACACGAACATTTGTGTTACAAAGTCTTCAAATATGTTCGAGGAACATTTTACAAGGTATATAATACGGTTTATGATTTCTTTTATGGAAAAAAATCAAAAGATAAGGAGGATTGAAATAAATTATGAATGACAGCACATTTCTATAATTTTTACAATAATTTTTCATGTTAAGAAGAGACAATGTAAGTTCAAGGGAGGGGTCTAACTTATGAACCAATATACAAGGCTTCTCTAATGAGCAGACCTATTTTTTTCTTGATTTGATTGTTGCCATACCCGCTTTGGATCGGTTGTCCTAGGGACTGGCGAACATAGATTGATTCAATTGATGACCCTTTATTCCACCGCTTGCTGCCTTCTCCCTTACCATTATTGTCATTTGATTTGTGTGACTGTGGTTGAACTGTTGACATGATTGTTCTTCTTCTCTGCGTCTAGGGGTTCGGTCAATAATTGCTTTTATAGTTACAATTAGTGACGTCATTTGGCGGCAAACCATAGAGGGTCACGACAATTGTGTGAATATTTTTTCAGAATAAATTTTGTTATTTAAAAAAATTATTAATGTTAAGAAGTTAATAAATTATTTTATAAAATTTTATATTTGAGAATATTTCATTTTAAATAGCAATATAGAACTTAATTTTATCTTTTTTTAAAAAAATAACAAACTCAGTTGTTGAATTACCTGAATTTCATTTTAGAAATGATGAATCACCCTTAAAATTGGAAATGACAGAATATAAATTACCTGAACTACAATATGCACATAATGAATTTGAGCCAGTAATTTCTGAGGAAATAATGAAATTGCATCACACAGTTCATCACCAGAATTATGTCAATGGTCTAAATTTGCATCTCAAATCACTTGAAGAACCAGAATGTAATATTGGTGAATTGATCATATTAATAAACAAAGACGTGACTATCGAACCTAAAAAGAAGGAAATCATTCTTTTTAATGCCGGTGGTCATTATAATCACTCTTTTTATTGGAAATGTATGTCAAAGACACCGACAAAACCAAATATTCCACTGACAAAACAAATGGAACGTGATTTTGGATCCTTTGATGAGTTTAAAAAGGCATTTTTAGCCTCAACACTCTCAGTTTTTAAAATCGGATGGCAATTCTTATGTTATGATCCTAAGAATAAGAAATTGGCATTTTATAGTACAGAACAACATGGTACACCATTTGAAGAAGGGCTTTTGCCAATTTTGGCCTGTGATTTGTGGGAACATGCCTGGTACTTGAAATATAAAACTAACAAAAAAGAATTTTTAACAAAATGGATGGATTTGATCAATTGGGATAATGTTAGTGTTTTTTATGATCTAGCAATTAAAAACAAAATCGTTGACTTTTTATCTGATGGAAATGTCGACTTGTTTTTCGGATCTAATAATTCAGAGAAATCAGAGTTTTGAATGAAATTTCTTTGTTGAAAAATATTTTTTTTAGAAGATTTTTTTATTTATTGTTGCTGTCGAATATTTCTTTATTGACGTAAACTACCAACTGAGGGGTTACTAATTTCTACATTTATAAACTCTATAATCTGAAAAGTCAAAATTTTTACATTCATATTTAAAATTCATTTACAGATTTTTTTTTATTTAAAATATTCATATAAAAGCAATATTTTTCACAGGATCTAATTCTATTCATTTGAAAAAATCTTCAGGTGTGTAAAAAAGTACGATGTATTTGTCATCGGCTTTCTTTAATTGCATTTTTAAATCATCTACACAACCTGAAAAATAAAATCGTTCGTTTATTGATTGTATTCGTTTTAATAAATCTTTCGATTTATCATAGATGTTTTTATCTTCTGATACTTGAGCCGTAAAATCTTTTTCATTTTCTTCTAAGTATGATACAGTGTAATCAAATGTATAGTTAGATTCATTTTTATTCGGATGTACATGATTTAGATATAAATTTGACTCAAGCGTATTTTTATCATTTTGATGCCGGATTCTCTTATAGGATAAATCTTCAGATGATTCGCTCAAAGTGCTATAACCTTCCAAATCCACTGGTTTTTTGTCTTTAAGATTTAGTATTTCATCATAAATGATAATATTAAAACCTATTTGTAAATAAAAGAATTCATCTTCAAGAATATTTTGATATGTGATTAATGGAAATAATTTTTCCGGTATTTTTGACAAAAAGTGTGTGTTATCAAGTTTTATTTCAGAATTGGGTCTGTTGTGGTATATTAAACCACCACACAAATCAATTATTTGAAATGGACAATTATAATAAGCAAAGACCTTTAGAGCTGAAAAATGCAGCTTTTTCTCCAACTGCTTTTGACAGTGTAAATACAATGGCTCTATTTTTTTTGCCATTTTTTCAATTAGTTTATTTGTTGATCACGGGATAAACCGAGGCCCCTTCGCAAATTTCTAATGTTTGTAAATTCTGATGATATAGAATTTATACAGGAAATACGAAAAGATGAGACAAATAATAATCCTATCTCACAAGAAAAACTCAGAAATGATCAAAATAATATAGAGTCTAGACGAATATCAGATCTTAAAATTAGTCATTTTGATGAGATTACATCATACGAGCCACAATTTGAAACCCAAAACAATTCTAGTGGTATAATTGAAATGAAAAATATCACATCATATCAATCAAAAATTGATCAACACGAAAAATCTTTGTCAAATATTTCATTTGAAGAAAGAGTTGCAAAAATGACCGGATCTGATGCAACTGTTTTAACAAATTTCTTCAGCCAACAACTAAAAGAGAAAAGTATTGAACAATCAGCAGACCTTACATCAGATAATTCACTTTCATTTCTAGAATTACCATTTCAACTAAAACAGTCAGCCTCACAGCCAGTCGATAGTTCTAAAAAGACAGTTCTACATCCTTGTTTCCTTTCATATAATTTTATTCTACCAGATATCTCAATTTTTCAAGGTATCAATCTGAATTTTGAATATGGAGAAAAAGACAAGATCAGCATCGTGCCTGTCGTAAAAACCATCGACTCTGATGATAAAAAAGTGCAAAAAAGAGATTTCTGGTGTATTGACTGTGAAACAAGCCTCTATAAATTAGAAATGATTGTAAAATCATTCAGAGAAAATGAACAACCAGATAATATTTTACCAAATGTGCCAGAAAACATAATTTTCATATACGGCCTTAAAAAATATTTGGCCAGGTTGAGGAAAAACGAGCGAGAGGCATTTCTAGAAAACCTGAAAAGTCGACAACCCGGCTATCAAGATGATATAACAGACAATAAAATGAAAAAAAGAATGAAGAAAGACACAAATGCTCAAGGATTGAATCAGAATGAGTTTAATCTTCAATTTTCAAATGATAAGGAAGAAAATTTGCCAAGGAAAATACTTTTAAAGCTTTGGATGCTTCAGACAACCCACAGAATCAACATTGTTGAGCTCGAATCAACCAACGAGATTTTAAATATTTTTAAGCACATGCTTCTTTTTGAAAGGACTGAGCTTAAACAGAAAATAAAAAAGAAGAACAAAGATGAAGGACTGAAACACATTTACAATTTGATCGGTGGTCGAGGTGAGTTTGAGCAGACAGACTTTCTCAAAAAAATTGCTGAACGCAATCAACAGCAAAAAAATAGATGATTTAATGAATGTAATTTAGAATTTTTTTCGAAATTATATGCTAAAATTTATTTTTCTATCATTCCCATACATGAAAACAATCTTTACAGATATAACAGATGTCTAGTTCTCGTTCCTGATCATGACCTTTCATCTCGAGCCATGTTGCAAAAGGATGGCCACATTTTGGACAGACTCTATAACATGTGAACATTGTGGGATCCCTTGTAAGATTTTTAGCAGTCTCAGCATTGATCTCATCTGTGATTGAATAATTAATGGTTGTTTCTTTAATTTTGAAATTTACTGCCACTTCTACATGCTCACAATTTCTACATGCTGTATAGAGAGTTCTTTCTGAGATATCTTCCTTAGGATATAGCATATTGAAGCATTCCTGACAAAATTCTTCATTCATTTGATCTTTTTTATTAAAAATAACTTAAGAGCTCAAAAATGACTCCTCAAATGAAACTGGGCAATATTCACAACAATATTTGAGATATTCAATAACTGCAGCTGCTTTGCGAGGGGGGGTACATTTTACACCTTTTGAAATTGAAAATGCACACAATTGACACCCCCAAAAAAATGGCCGATCAGGATGTTCTTTTCAATATCGAGGACTCTTCTTCCTCCGATGGTGAAAATATTGATATTGAACAGACACCTACCAATCCAAACATCTTAAACGAAAACAATTTGGATTTTATTGATTTAGACGATTTGTCAGAATTTCCATGGAGGAAACCTGGCGCAGATATCACAGATTATTTCAATTATGGATTTGATGAAAAGACATGGCGTGATTACTGTAAAAGACAACGAGAAGGTAAATGGGGCAGAAGACGTGATGATAAAAGGGATGAACATCGAGATTGATCATGGTGTCATTTTTCTAGATTTATTTAGCGAATATATGCTACATATTGAAAATAAATAAAAGTTTTTTTTAGTGTAAATTTTTACTGATTTTCTCAACAACTTGTACATTTTACGAGATGAACCCCTCCAAAGAGGTAAAAATTTTGAAGCAATAAAACAAAAATGTTCATAAGATTAATAAAACAGCCAAAAGATATAAAAAACCGTGTTTTCATTTATAAAAACGAGACGGTTGCTGATTTTAATAATCGACAAGAACTAACAAAACTTGCAGATGAAAGTGGATTCGAATTACAAATAGACGATCTGATTTGCAATGTTGTTCTTGATGGCGAGATATTGATTGGATTTGAGGATCAAAATAAAACAGCACAATCTGCAAAAAGAGTGAAAATGGAATCAACTAAAAGAAATGATTTAAAAAATATTCTCAAAAATGAAGATGAATTGAAAAAAACAGAAGAGCATTTCGAGAATAAAGTGTTAAGTGGCGTGCAAAATGCAGCATCTTTAAAATCAAAAAATTATGATTTGGAAAACATTTCTGAGAACACGAATCATCAAACCGGGACTTCTAAAAACAATGAAATCGTAGTAAAAGAACAAACAACACAAACTGAGAAATCGAACACGGTTACGATAGTCAAAAATGAGTCAAAAGAGTTTGATAATAACAAATATTTCCAAAAATCAATTAAAGAGCTCAATAAAGAGGTTATGGCTGAAAAAGATCCAGAAATACGATCAAAGATGAAAAAAATACTCAGAGCAAAAATAATGGAAGAAACACAACTACGGGCAGCCAAAAAGGAAAATACAAGAATTTTAAATGAGCAAGATCTAAAAAATGATGAATCAAAAGTCAATAAAAGGACAGTCACCACAAATTCTCCTGATCAACCAGTTATTAAAGAGATGAAACTTAAAAATTTTAAAGAATCTATTGATCACGAAACAACTAATCAAATAGCACCGAAAGAGATAAAGCAATCAAAGTTAAAAAATGAATCAACGAATGCCAGGTTTGATATTAAAAAATCAGAAAAAGCAAGTGATCCTGAAAAAGAATCTCAACAAAGCATCAATTCTCCAGTAGTTGAACAAAACTCCACAAAAAAAGTACCTCAGCCCAAAAGACTACCTAAAAATGAAAAAACTCAAAAAAAGAACAGTCAAAAAAGCAAGACTTCTGCAGAATCTGACGATCAAAAAAATAATTTAGAAAAAATAAATAATGTTGAACCACTACCATTTGATGACAAAACTGAGACGGAAGGTAAAATTGATCATCGGATTCTTAAACAAACTGAATATAAAAAAGATGACGGTATAAAAGACAATTTCAAATCACAAAATGAACTTGATGTTTATCCACAGCCGGCTAAAACGACAGAAAATCAGAAGAGCACAAACAACACTCTTTTTGAACAAACATCTGTTCAAAATCAAACCAATGTTGTAACACCACTTAAACCTGGACAAAAACAGTTATTTTCAGTATCGGACACACAACATATGACATTAGATGATTTTTTATAATCAACTGAGTGAAACTGTAATCTCAGTTTGACTTATGGGTTTCATACGGTAAAAACACAAATTTATCATTTAAGTACGATTTTGCCACAAATGCTTTTGATTTTGCGGTATATCCGAAATTTATTTTTAAGGTAAAGTTTTAACTCCTTTTCTTTTCATAAAATAAAAAACTTATAAACGAATTATTTTATTTTCATAAACTCTATATTGCAGTACAAAATACGTGCCTTTGAAAGATATATTTTGTCATTTGATTTATTTTTTATTGAAATCTTATCACATAGTGCTGTAATTTTCGAATTCAAAAGATTGAATACCTGCATAAACACAAAATTAAGGTATTCCATCGCATATAGATTGTTAATCGGTAAAAATTCCCTTTTAATCTTAAAATGTCAAGTTTCAGTTATTCTAGTCAAAGTGGAATAGAAGATGAGGAAATAAGACATAATTCGAGACTTCTACTTGAGAAAATGAGCAAAAACCAAAATCTTTCCACTCCATCGGATACGGATTTTGATCAATATGGCAGAATGACAATAAATGGTATAAAAACTGCCAAGCGCTATTTTGTAGCAGCTGCAATCATTAATATAACGAGAAGAATTGACAAAAATTCTCAAATTGATCCACAACTGTTTTTATCCGTTGTGTATTCTGATGTCTGCGAGGTAACAGATGATTTAGAACAGAAATCTGATCATTTTTGTTATGATATCGAAAGATATGTCATTTCAAATCCGAGATTAAAGCCAATATCTTATTTCTATCAGATTGATCTCGAAAATGTTAAGAATTTGATCTTTGAGCATCTGAATAAAAATGAAATAAAATACGGTCTGACTGTGTATGAACAAAAAGTTCTTCTATTTGATCTAATCAAGAAATATTTTGGATCTATCTTTGATCCAGAACCAACAAATCTGATTTATAGTACAAAAAAAAAGATACGTAAATTGCTGAGAAATGAAAAACACTCACCAGAACTGATAAAAATAGTTTCTGCCTGTAAAAATATTCTAGAACTACCAAGACAACAAATTCTCTCAGGTTTCCTTATACTTCTAAAATCTCAGAGTGAAAAGTATAATTACGAAATGCGTGAATTGCTGGATTACAATTTGAACATTTTCTTTGATGCAAATTTCTTCGAACAGACGACGTTGTTATTCAAAATATGCTGTTGTCGAAATGAGACGCGTGCGTCTTTTTTAAAATGGTTATTGGAAGAAATTGCTGATAAAGAATTGGAGAAAGAAATGAAATAACATTCTAGAATAACATTTTTTGACTAAGAATTGAAATTTATTGAGTGAGTGTCTGATTGTGTATAATTAAGGGATCTGATTTTCGATCTATAAAATTTTATGGTTTCTGTTGTTTAAAAGAAAATTATGATTTAAAATCTCATACAAAACAATAAACAAAGGTAGAAATCTGAAGATTGAATCTTTTAGTTGTGATGTTTTTCAGAATATTGTACTGAAATCATTATCAATTTCTTGATAAATCATTTTGCCTCTTCGATACCCCCTCATCAAACTGTGTATCTTCCTTTTGAGAAAGACAAATTGTTTTTTTCTGATTATTTTTAATATTTTTCAAGGATGGCATCCTCTACGCTTCATTCTCAATGGATTTACAACGATTTAATCGATTTCATAGAAACAACTGAAATAAAAAAGTGTAAACGTGCAAAATATGGACAAATCACAGATTGTCTAAGTAGGAATAAAAATACATCGTCTGATACAAGCAAATCATCTGAAATGACTGATAACAGCAATTCTGACACAAATTTGGACACTAGGCCGGTAAACCGGTCGATAACAATAGTTTTATCAGATGGAACCTTTTTTATTGTTGCAGTTCTTACACCAACGGCACTCACTCAATATTACGAAGATTTTGACACTCCTATCGAAGAGGCAAAAGGCGCATTCATTACAGTCAAAGATTACACATTTTCATTTGATCCTAAAAGAAATCAGGTATTTCTCAGGATCAAAGAATTTGAATATGAGGCAAACGAATCGGAGATACATGGCAGTCCTACGAATGTCAATAATCATAGCAGAATAAAAGAATGGATCGATTGGTTCTCAAACTATGATGAGGTGGTAGTTGAACAATGTAAGCTTAAAACTAATATAAAGAGTGTATTGGAAGAAAAAAGTGCATGTCTTGCAATGAGTGGTCAAATTCATTCACAAGATTGCGAAAAATGTCTTATTTCTAAAAAACTAATGTCCAAAAATAGTATCAAAATCATTGAAACAAAAAGGCCACAATCACTTGATTTAATTAATTCAAAGACTAAAACATCTGACAAATCTGAAGAAATTTCAATTCAGACGACTAATCTTTTAGCTGATAAAGAAAATCATGAGACTAAAGGCAGCCAAAATATCCGTATTGATGAAAAGACGAGTCAAAATAAAGAACAACTGGAAATGGCACCCTCAGAATCAAAAAATCTCAATGAAAAACAAAATGACCTATTGGATCAAGAGACTCCATCATCAAAAACATGCTTATCCCTTGAAGAGATGATTGACGAGACATTCGATACAAAAGATGTCAGGAAAATTTCTAAAAGACACTCGGCTCCCTTGTTAGAGCTGTCATCTGATATTGAAGAGGTCTCATTTTATCAGAAAAACCAGTCTGCTATTGAAATTGACGACCAAATTATCGAGATATCCTCCTCAAAGAATAATTCAAATGTTGATATAACACAGTCTGATATGATAGAAGAAGTTTCTAGAAAGAAAGAAAAGAAAAAAGGTAGAAAATCAAAATCTCAAATTGTTAATTCAGATGGGTCATTAGAGGACCTGAGCTACTCTCAGATTACAAATAGTGAGAAAAAGGCGGTTGAACTAGAACCAGTCAAATCAGATGATATCAAAATTGAAGAAGAAAAGAGAAATGATTTAGATGTTGTGGATGTCAAAAAGCCACAAGATGAAAAAATCGATGTTGTAAAATCAGTTGACATGGAGTTCCACAAACCAGTCGAACAATCAGAACAACAGATTGGCCATTCAGAATCAGAAATGGACCTGGAAGTTTATAAAAAATATATCAAAGAACAATTTCTGACAAAAGAACAAAAAACTGAAGACAGTAAGGGAGAAAAAACATCCAGAAATGAGAATTTAGACAAACAGGCTGGACGCTTGGGAAAAAATGAAGAGAAAAACAACCTTTTCGAACAGAAAACAAAGGCTAATGAAATTGCTGATCAAATCGCAAGTCTTAAAGTAAAAGAGACCGTTGAACAAATCGTAAACCTTGATGTAAAAGAGACTGTTGATCAAATCGCAAGTCTTAAAGCAAAAGAGACTGTTGATCAAATCACAAGTCTTAAAACAAAAGAGAATGTTGATCAAATCACAAGACTTGATGTAAAAGAGACTGTTGATCAAAACACAAGCCTTGATCTAAAAGAGACTAATGATCAACAAGATAAAAATTTACAAACAAAAAAATCTGTCGAACAGAAGGCAAGTAGTCTTGAACATAAATCACAAGAAAAAACAGAGCAGCAGACTGGCGATCGGCCAACTTTCCTTAAAATAGAGAGAAATCCACCTTCTGAGTTAGAAGAGACTCCTCTTATGAAAAGTAGTACAAAGCCTTTTCCTCAAAATGAGCCAACAGTTCCAGTCGGAGAACTCACAGTGAAAGAAAAAGAAACAAATACGACAACCATTCATAAATCTGATTATGTTGCAGCTGATTTCGAGAGTTCATTGACATATCCATCCGATAATTTTGATGATCTGCCATATATCCAATCTGGAGATAAAAAGAAAAGTTTTAATGCCGATGAGATTTTGAAGAAATTCAAAGGGCACATATTGTCACTTGATGAGCAACTGAACTCTTCAAAACTAAATAAATCATCAATCGTTCTCGGTGATGACTTTCAATACAACCTGGATGAATCTGATCCTGAAAATAATAAAGTTGGATCAGAAAACTTTTTATCAACAGATAAAGAAAAAAACGAACCTGAAAATAAAAAAGACTCGGATAAGGGCATGATGAAAAATTTTAACAAAGGCATGAACAAGGCCACAGATCAATTAGAAAATGCACAAAACTCTGAAAATATTAAACGTCTCAGAGCATCGTCTGATGATGATTCATTAGATGAAAAACATTCAAAAATACAAGATAAGAATGAAAAGCAGCTTATAGCACAGTACGTCAATCAGGCGATGCACTCACCTTTAAATGAAAATATTAAGACACCATATGATCGAGATCTTAATTTGCTAAACAAACAAGAAATAAACGAACGGTTCAACCTTCTAAAATCACTGACTGACAAATACAACCGGTTGAGAAAAGAACTTAAAGAGACAGGCATCATCAAAAAACGTAAAAAGCTCGTCATCCTTATATACAATAAACGTAAATACAATTATACCATAGATATAGCAAATTGTAAAGGGTGTCAAATGAGAGCTATCAAATTAAAAGTGCCACTATTACATGATCCACAGAAAATGCTTCAGAAATCAGCAAATACAGCTGATGAAATTGGAAATAATCCAGATGATCAACCTAATAGAGAATTAAATGATTTGTCTTCTGATCAAAAAAATGAGAATTTGCCACTCTGTACATGTAATAATGCCGGTGCATTACTGCTTCATTCCGATTACAAACCAATAGACCGTGTTCTTAGCAACCAACGCACCACTTTACTAAAAATAAGAAAGACTATCAATAATAAAACGGTCTATCTATCATTACAAGATCATTGGCATGTAGATTGGTGAATAAATGTTAGAGTTCAAAACATTTTTTATCAAAAAAATTGAATTTTTCTTATGAGATTCGATTTTATCGAAATCATACATACACGCAATTTTTGAACAAGCAAATCAAAATATTTTTTCAAAACAAACAGCTTCAAATACCAATTTCATTATCAAGGCAGTTTAATTTGAGTTATTTAAAAAAAATGTCAAGGCAGTTGTTTCATATCCATTGTTAAAGAATTTTTGCGTTTTTTGATATGTCATATCTGTATGTCTTAAAGAGTAAAAATATCATCAAAAGATTGTAATTTGATGTCAAAATGATTTGAATTGAGCAGTTTATTTCTTTATGTTATACCGTTTAAATCATGTTGGTATTTCAGGTTCTAAACATTCGCACAAAAGGGGGAGAAAAACAGTCTCAAATATATAAAAAATGTTACTCATTTATTCAATGTGATCCACTTGAATCATAAGAGTTATTTATTTAGCGGACCAAGCCAAGTATCCCCTCTGTGATAAAAAAAGAAGAAAATAAAATTTACTAAATATTCTCATAAGCGATCAAATTCAGATATTTTTCTATTAACCAACTTATGAGTTGATTGTTATTACATAGATAACTCAAAATCGATGACACTGAATTTTCTTTATCAGACATTAAAAATTAACTATAATAATTCATTTATACCCCATGCCTAGTATTCTCTCTATCGGGGGATAATAGGCATGGTCCTACAGTGCGCAGGTTATATTGCCAAAGACTTTAATTTCTTTCATAAAGGCTTCTGGGAGAGTTATGATCAGTCACTCTTGAAGACTGCTTGAAATGATTGTAGTTCATTCTTCCTTGGTGGTTTGGAGAAAAATCTTTTTCAAAGAAAGTAGCAGGATTGCGATCGCTGCTACAGTCCAGAATGTTAATTCTTTTTTCTGAGTCTCTTCTTGATCAATTATACAGGCAAAAATAAAATTATTCAATAGCTTTTTATACTTTGATTTGAATGAGAAAAAGATTCCCATATCAAGATACTGTAGTCTTTAAGTCGTATTAGGCAGAAATAAATATATTTCTTGGCTGCTCAAATCGGCAATTTTACATCCAAATAAATTATCAAATGTTAAATATTAATAAATAAATTGCCCTTATGAACAAAAGGTTTCACATTAAATAAAATTGATTTTTTCTTTTCTCCGACCTCCTTTTCGCATTTGAACTTTCCATGTATTTTGTAAATATTTCTGATCTTAACCATGCTGTCTTATTGGTTTGGTACATTGCATCGTGAGCTTCAGGATTGAAGTTTTTGAAACACCTGGTCAACTTTAATTCCATGAACCAACGGTCAGATGGCCAAGGTTGCTCTGACGAGCAGACCAGTTTGTTCTTTTCTCATCTGTTTTCCTGATTTGATTGTGCTTGTATGGTGAGTTTTTCAGAATAAACTTGTGTTATTAAAAAAAAAATGGTCAACTTCAATTTTGCTATAATTAGTGCTGTTATTTACCAACTTTCAACAGAGTATGTTAGCATAATAGTAATACGTGTTTTGTTTTTTATGTTTGCTGAATCCGTTTTTTTATCGAACACGTAACCTGTATTGCCTTACTCTTTCACGTAAAGTGCAGTTTCAGCAGCATTAAAAATACAATTCTTAAAATATTCAGAAATTATCTCAAAAATCTTTTGTCTCGACGGCTAAATTTTTGATTTATCAACATATACTGCTTCACCATGCAGTTTTGACCATGACAACTCGACTCTCGGAATGAAATTTCTGACAAGAAGATTGCCATCCGGAATTTTTTAAACTGTTTTAATGTTGAATTTGTTATAAGAGCTTAAATAATAGATCATGAAATTGTCACATTCCCTTAATTTATTAATCTTTGTGGTGAAAAAATGATCCATCTCCATATATTTTTCTTCCGTTGTCAACAGATTGTCTCGTTACTTTTCAGAAATATTAGAATTTCCAAGGTTGCACAATAATCTTTCCTTCGGCTTGATGCATTTTTCTCGTTCCTGATTATTTTGAATTTTTATCAAGTTTTCTTCCAAAAAGTTTATTCCTTCGTGCATAAATCGCCATTTATACTTGTTTTTCGAGAGGTACATTTGTTCTCTTGGATTTTTGCTTGGTAATTCAAACATTTTGAAGTGGGTATAAAAATCAACCCCCTCAAGGAGGTATGGAAATTTACTTCTGTGAGAAAATAAAAGACAACCCGGATATAAAAGAATTAAGGTAATTGTCAGGTGCTGGGCCCTCCTCTTTCAGTAATGACGTCATTTTCACGTCATCACAACTATAAAAGCTTAAGAGCGTCACCCCCCTCAGATAATAAATTCTGTAAATGCAGCAACCTTCTTCTATATCACCATTGGTAACTGACAGTAATATTTGTCGTAATAATAAGAGTTTATTATATTTTTGTGCGATGTGTTGTACATTGTATGCATGTGTGTAAGACGAGAATGGATGGGGTTGAGAGTAAAGGAGTATTTATATCATTGATGAGATAAAAACGGACCAATGATCTGTTATGATGACATGTCTGATAAATATGTGATAAGCGGTCATGTAGAGGTACCGACAATATTAACTTAATATAAAAATTTTAAGGTTAAAAATGAAAAACGCTAAATGTATAAGATGGAGAGTTAAAAGAATGAAAAAAATAAAAAATTTTTATATTAAAACACCAAAAAATGTGGTGAGGTAGAAAAATTTAATATTATTTGTGCTATTTAAATCCCCCTTTTATTGTGGTTTCTTTTTGAATCATGATCTCGTTAAAAAGCAAACATGTATACATCTTTAATGAGTGTCTTTTCTTGAAAAATATCACTTAACAAACGTACACAAACTGCAAAGAAATAAAACTACCGTGTTTAAACATTTTGATATAATATAGAACTAATATCAAAAAAACAATAAAAATATGGATTTTCAGGATTTTATTGAAGTAAATTTTTTATCCTGTCCTGATTTGAAACATCGCCGTTTTCAAGCATTTTTTTCCGTTCATTTATTCTTTCTCTCCAGTTCACTTTTAGCATGTTCATATTCTCAATGTGTTTTTTTTCATTAAAATTTTTAGAAGCGACTACACTGCTTGAATTAACATCGCAACAATCGGTTTGGCGCCTTATTCCGGTGTTATGATTTCCTGGCCCGAATAATTGTTTGATTTTGTCTTTATAGATTGGTTGCCCATCTTTGAACACATATTCGTTTTTAATAGGATCATATACAATTTGATAAAGGAATGTGTTTCGTGCTAGAAAAAAATTTTGCTGATAATTTGCAGGTATGATAGTCCAAAGAGGTAAACTTCTCAGATAGAGATCGATGAACAAATCATCTTCTGCTTTTTCACTTAAGAGCACTGCTGCTATTCGCCTTATCACTATGTCCATTCTAATATTTTGAATATTTTTGAGATAATCACATCCTGATAAAATCGACACTTCCAGAAGATTAGTCCAAAGGATATATAACTTCTCGCTTTTTGTAAGTTTTGGTAGGTAATTTGTTCCAGAAAATGGATTTTGTTGTTTTCCTTGCACGCATCTTCTATTATCTGATAAAAAAGATCCATTTTTAAACAAATTTTGTGGTGTTTTTGGTTGTTTATTATCTTTTAAAAGATTTTCTATGCGAATCGTCATTTGTTCTCGATCAAAATGCATTATGTGTTCTTTATTAAGTTTATATAACACAGATCTTGCCCCTAGTACAATAAGATCACTGTCTTCTGTAATAATATGATCTATGATGTTGTTATTCTGTAGATAAACAAGCTGAGCATCCGATTCAAATGGCGAATGTATAATTATTAAATTAGAGATTAGATTAATATCAAATTTTTTAAACAAAACACTTCTATAATTATTACAAAAGTTTGCAAAGCAATCAGTACCTTCAGCAACATAATACCTATCATTGATCACTTGAGCTCCGTACTTTGACTGTAATTTTTCACAGACATTCTGAATAATTTCAGGTGTGATGAAAATGCAGGATTTCATTCTACTAAGATAGCTTTTATTATTTTTGTTGTAAAGTTTAACAGCCTTTTTTTGATTGGCAATACGGTTTTTCATCTTTTCATTAGATTTGAAAGGCCAGGTTGAACCATCAAGTACTAGAAACACTTTTATGTTTCTTTTAAACAGGGTTTCACATCTTCTAAATAAATTTTGTGCAATTGTATTATAAATTTGATCATCAACCTGAAAATTTTCATCAGTAAAAGTGTGCATTCCTTGAAGAATTTCAGTGCTTGTTTGTGCAAAAAAAAAATCCTCTACATATGGAATTATGGCACTGTACAACCAAATATTTCCATCGATGCCAATAGATGTATTACTGAAAGCATCTAGATGTTGTCTTTGGAAAAGTGGACAAAGAAATTTTAATAAACCTTTGATGCCCATTTTGTTTTAATTTGCACTCAAGATTTTTTTTATATTGACAAATTGATAAAAATTATCAAAAAATACGATAAAAATATTAAAAAAATGAGAAAGTTTCATGATTTTGTGCCTTTTTATTCTCCATAACAATTCAATATTTCTTGTAAAAAATTGACAAAAAAAAATTTAAGCACTATTAAATGTGTTTCGCAATACAATTGAGCCAAAAATTACGAGAAAAAAAACATTTGGTATTAAATTGATTTTATCAAGGAAAATCTATCATTCACAAAGCATTATTATTGGCAAAAATTTGATTTATATCAGGTATGATGATGTAATATTATGAGTAATTAAAAAAATAAAAAAATCAACAATTAAAAATTAATGTCATAAAAGATGATTCAATAAAATATTTTTCTGAATTTCTCTGGTTTTTATATTCCATCTTCAAAGTATTACACCATCGCTCCGTTTTATATCCCAAAAGTCCAATTTATTTCTTGAAAACTTACCAATATTTAAGAGTGCCTCATGTTCTGACCATAAGTTCATTAATCAATAAATAATGTCACTTTTCTGTTTTATCTCATCACTTTATCTAGATTTATGTCATTCTGATAAATGAATTAAAAGCAGAGAGCCGTGGTAAACCTTCCTCCAAAAAAATTACAAACAGAGATCAGTCGATATTCAAGGCAGTACAACACAGAGAAAAAGTATAACCAGTAATAAAGTACTAAACTTAAATCAGCTATCCATGTTATTGGAATGCAAATTCCACAAGAGTAGGGTTCATCCAACCTTATATTTCGGGAATACAGGGGTTGTCGATCATGATGGTACATTTGTCTATCAAAATGCAACAAGTTTGATAAATTAAAAAATAAATTTGATATGTCATTTTTTTTTAAATTTATCATTTTGATTTGTCAATCAAAATGAAATATTTTTAAAAAAAATGTTAAAAAATAGTATTTTCAGAGTAGACACTTTAATCAAAGATTTCTTCGCGATTACTAGACTTTAAAATATATTTTAACATATTATTATAAAAACCTCGACAATTTTGATGAGTTATTCCAGATGATGCTGTATTGATCACATTGAAGAGTTCTTGTTCATTATTAGGT